>CM076578.1:1656514948-1656689363 GCA_034641835.2 Pinus albicaulis | reverse complement strand
CAGCTTCGCACCATATGAATTTCAGATTCTGAACCTTCGTAGAAAAAAATTTATAGCGCAAATGCCACGATGACCTGTTTAGGAGCCTGAAACAATACCTGACTTCCACAGATCATATCTCCGAAATTATTGCGAACCAAACTCTAAAATTTTTATACAAGCTTCCTCATGATTTTGGCTTCGTACCCTAAAAATTTCAGCTTCTGAAACTTCGTAGAAAAAACGTTATAGCGAAAATGCCACGATGACCTGTTTGGAGCAGCGAAACCCTAGAATCCCAAGCTCTGATACCAAATGTTGTGTAACCAACTCCAAAAAGAGAAGAAAAGAGATATAAACGCCTTATAAATGAGCCACTTCGAGGGGGCAACCTCCAATACATTACATGAATGAACAATTCTTGGATGATATAATTCACAAAACCTCCTTTCTATATATAGGAGTCCATGGGGCCATAATGTAATCCTAGTGGGCCACAATGTAATCCTAACCGACCTAACAATAATAATTTAAGGGAACAATAATAAAAAAAAGGGGGGTTACAAGGGTACAACAATAACAATAAGGGGTTTACACTAACAATAATAAGGGGCTATACTAGTGATATAGGGACCTAACAAAATGGCCTTTCTGCCACTTTTTACACACATAGGAACTAGTCTTGGGAGATTGAATTTTGAAGGGGAAAATGACATCCAAATCCAGAAATTTTACTTGGGTTGGAAAGTAGACAGGCAGGTCTTTCCAACGAGCTATCATGAGCTCATTTTGGACTTTAGGAAGTGCCTCAAAATCAACTCCAAAGTTGTGCTACGCATAGAGATTTTGGGCGCGGCGCATAGAGAATTTTGGCCTATTTTTTACTCTTCAGCTCAGAATTTCGCCCAGTTTTGACTAGTTTCACTTTTTGATGTAACTCTTGATTTATCTTGATGTAATTTCATGACCATGATGTAAATTTGGCTCATTTTTACTTGTTCTAGAGGATTCATTCACTAAAAGGTGAAAATTAAATGAATGAATCAGTTTCCTACCATATAGAGGCAAGTTGTTTGATTGCCTAGATTCCAGTTCCTAGTTTAGAACTGGTTGAAACAGCTCCTAGAAGGATGAGCTTGACCCCTAGGGGCATGGGAAGGGGTTAGGATGGTCTATATGATGTATTTTCTGAGACATTTTCAGGGTTCGACTCTTGGGAATAGTTTGGCATCTCATTGTATATTCATTTCAGCATTTTTGGCAAAGGAAAGACCAGGGTTTTGCAACACTTGTTGGGATCCTTGTGGCTCTGATTTTAGATGGTGTTTTTCTCCATGTAATTGTAAGTTCCATTAATGTTTTATGTATGCCATTTCCCTTCTCTTTGCTTCTGAAATTAAACAAAAGAGTAACTAAGGTAGAATTCATTAGTTTGCTGGTGCTCTGCCTTAAACTTTTGTTTAGTTTTATATGTTTTCATCTGTTTGAAGAGGACCCTTGCAGCCTCTTTCCCTCTTCAGCTCCTCAGTAGTATTTTCTATCCATTCATTGAATCTAAGACATCAAATCCATTGCCTTCCTTGCCCCAACTTGAACTCTGCAAGAATTTGGCCTCATCCCCAAGCCCAAAACTGCCTTTCCCTTTTTCCAACCAAAAACCCCTAAAAATTAAAACAAACCCTCCTATTTAAATACCTAGCCTAAAATCAATATTCATTTCAAGTCATCTCAGACCCTATTGATTATTTTTACTAAGTGTGACCCAGAGAGAGCCCTCTCCTGTTCTGGTAGGGCTAGCTACCAGACTGAGCGTGGTTTGGTGTTATCTTGAACTCTGCCTTCCTTTAGCCTGAGGTGGATTTAGGCAATATCAACATCCTTTCACTTCACTCCTCATAGGGAGTGGTTCTACGAGTATGAGAAATATGATGGTGGTGATGTCTTCTTAGGTGATGATAGGAAGGCCAAAATCATCGGACGTGGAAAAGTCAAGTTGAAGCTGCAAGGTGGAAGGATTAGAACACTTCCTGGTGTTCTGCACATTCCTGCATTGGCTAGAAATCTGATTTCTGTAAGCAAGATGGAAGGTGCAGGTGTAAAAATAGTGTTCGAGAAATATTCCTGTAAGATGGTTCGGGGAGCACTGGTATTAATGTGGGGATTTCGGATTGGAACTTTGTAAAAGCTTCAGGGTAGCGCTATTATTGATGGGTGCAACAGTTCTGTGGTTCCTGAAAGTGGAGCGGAAAGTCTAGCGGTCTCTGGAGAAAAGACCATGCTATGGCATCAAAGGCTTGGACATATTGGAGAGAAGGGCATTTAGATACTGCATGGAAATGGTATGGTAGAAGGTATGTCTAATAGCTCTCTGGATTTCAATTTATGTGAACATTATGTATATGGGAAGCAGAATCAAGTGAGTTTTCCTTCTGGTGATAAAAGGGCAAACAAGATATTAGAGCTTGTGCACAGTGATTTGTTTGGACCTGTGTCAGTTCCATCACTGGGTAATTCTGTGTACTATGTTTCATTCATAGATGAATTCTCAAGGAATACATGGATATATTTCTTGAGGAAGAAATTGAAGTCTTTGACAGATTTAAAGAATTTAAGGTTCTGGTGGAAAACCAGACAGAGAAGAAGATAAAGGTGTTGAGGACAGATAATGGTGGGGAGTTCTGCAAGAAGGAATTTGAAGAGTTCTGTAAGAAGTTTGGTATAGCACAACAGAAGACTACTCCATACACACCTCAGCAAAATGGAGTTGCAGAAAGAATGAACCAAACGTTGATGGAAAAGGAAAGAAGCATGCTCAGTGGTATTGGGTTAGGACAAAAATTCTGGGCAGAGGCAGTGGAGACTGCATGTTACTTCGTTAACAGATCAACTTCATCAGCGTTGGAGGATAAGACTCCACATGAGGTATGGATTGGTAAGAAACCCTCTCTTTCACATCTAAGGGTATTTGGATGTGATGCATATGTACATGTTCCAAAGGATAAAAGGAGCAAGTTGGATAATAAATCTGAACAGTGCATCTTTATTTGGTATAAGGATGGTTTAAAGGGTTAGAAGATTTGGAACCTGGAAACAAGGAAGGTTGTGTATAGTCAAGATGTGGTGTTTAGAGAGGTGAAAGATATTTTTAAACATGAAGTCCTACCAAAGGAACCTGAGAAGATAGAGTTTGAGCTAAATGAGGATGAATTAGACTCTACAATAGAAGAAGACTTAGAAGAGGAAGAGCCACAAACTCCAGCTGTTAGAAGATCAGTTCGGGAAAGAAGACAACCAGAAAGGTATAGTCCCATGCATTTACTTGTTCCAGATTTTAACTTTGGCATGGCCCGATGATGATCAGAAGCGCAGGGGAGGCGATAGATTCGAAGGATGGAGCGCTGGAAGGAGGCCATGGTTGATGAAATGGCATTCTTGCATAAAAATGAAGACATGGGATGCAGTGGGTTGTCGGTGCCGGAAGCCCATCGGAGAAAATGGGTGTTTAAGAAGAAGATGAATGTAGAAGGCAAGGTGGAGAAATAAAAAGCTTGGTTGGTAGAAAAAGGTTATTCCCAGGTGCCGGGAATTGATTTCAGTGATATTTTTTCCCCTGTTGCCAAAGTTACTTCTATTAGATTACTTTTATCTATTGCTGCTGCATTTTATTTTGAGGTAGAACATATGGATGTGAAGACAACATTTATTCATGGGGATCTGGAAGAGGAGATCTACATGAAACAACCTGAAGGCTTTATGGTGAAGGGGAAAAAAGAGTTATTATGCAGGTTAAAGAAGTCTCTGTATGGGTTAAAACAGTCACCAAGGATGTGGTATCAGAAATTTGATACTTATATATGGGGACTTGGCTTCACCAGAAGCAAGGAGGATCATTGTGTTTATTTTAAATTAATTGGTGACCATGTTATTTATTTGGTCTTGTATGTGGATGACATGTTTTTGATTGGAAATGACAAAGAAATTATCCAAGATTTAAAGACCCGGTTGTTCGCCAAATTCGACATGAAGGATCTTGGTGCTGCAAACTATATTTTGGGCATGGAAATTAAGAGAGATCGGGCAAAGAGGAAGCTCTGGTTAAACCAAAGGAAGTATGTCGAGGCTATATTGCAGAGGTTCAATATGCAGGATAGTAAACTGGTGAATGTTCTGATTCCTGTAGGTACAAAGCTGTCTATTGAAAAGTGTCCCAAGACACAAGAAAAAGAGGAGGATATGTCTCGTGTTCCATATGCAAGTGCAGTGGGTAGCCTGATGTATGCAATGGTATGTACTAGACCAGACATTGCACCTGAAGTGGGAGTATTGAGCAGGTTTATGTCAAACCCAGGGAAGGAGCATTGGACAGCAGTGAAGCGGGTTTTCAGATATTTGCATGGCACTAGTGATTATGGCTTGTGCTACAAGGGAAGACCAGGATTGGAAAGAGTGTTGGACATTCATGGTTTTTTTGATGCAGACTGGGTTGGAGATCTGGACCAAAGAAGATCTACAAATGGGTATGTGTTTAGTCTATTTGGAGGTGTAGTTAGTTGGATGAGTAAAAGACAGTGTGTAGTGGCTCTTTCAATTATAAAGGTAGAATACATGGTAGTCGCTCATGCAATAAAGGAAGCAGTTTGGTTGCAGAGATTGTGTTCAAGTATGGCGTTGGTGCAACAAGCCATAAGGATAGACTGTGATAGCCAAAGTGAAATTTTCTTGGCTAAGAACCCTGCTTATCATTCAAAGACAAAGCACATTGATGTTCAATATCACTTTTTGAGATATATGGTTGAAGCTAAAAGGGTGTTGCTGGTAAAGGTGGACACTTTGAATAATGTTGCAGATGCATTGACAAAGTCTGTGAGCACTCAGAAGTTCTCTTGGTGTAGAGAAACAATGGGTGTTGCAAATCTGGGCTAATGACTCAGCTCTCCTGTGACCCCCTACGGAAAGAAAACAAGAAGTGGGAGAATGTTGGGTTTGTGTTATATTCTTCCCAAATTTCCATCAGTCAATCGCGAGGGGGGGGGGGGGGTGATAGTTGCTCGCACGCTGCGCCGGGCGCAACGCACGGGGGTCACAGGGGCAGCCCCCGTTAGTTCCTGGGCAAGAATTCTCAGAATTTGTTTTGGTCCTTATTTTCTGGTGGGCGGACTCGCCCATGGTTTTGTGCATGGGTTTGCACATGGTTTTGGGGCATGATGGTTTTCAGCCCCTGGTATTTTGTAGATCCGGTCAAGGGAACTATGGTTATGTTCTAATCTAGGGTTAATGGATTGGGGTTTATTTATGCTTCGGCATGTATATATATGTGTTGTAACACTAAAAGGAATATAATCAAAAATCAAGCTGGTCATCCCGATTTGGGATCCAGGGCAAAATCTCTATGTTTATCTGTTTTATGTTGTATGCTCTCGCTATTGTTTATTTTTTGTTTTAAAGATTCGTTCATAGATAATTTCTCTATAGGGTTAAAACATACAAGGGGGACCCCATGCCATATATAGAACACCTAAAATAGGAACTACTAGAAATAGAAATATCATTGCATGAACACAATATTATACTCATTAGTCTCAGAACTTGATGGGAAACCAAAATATGTTGTTAGTGTCCCCATGTAATGATTGCTAAAAATGGGAAGTATTAGGATTCTAATGAAATCACCACCATTAAACTCATAACTTAGTGGGGGAGTTAGAATATGTAATCATCATTTCCATTCACTAATTGCTAAAAAGAGAACTCTCTTAGAGTGGGATGAAAATGCCACTATTAGAATAAGAATTCAATGGGGAAACCAAATGTGTAATCATATCCAACATGCGACCATTACTAAAAATAGAATCAACCCTCACAATCTCATGAAATCATACTCATGGAATTCATTTTTTAGTAAGGAATCCAAATACACAATAATAATTGACATACAAATACTGCTAAAAATAGAAATTTCTAACATTTTTCCCATAAATGACTCATAAAACTTATATTATCACAAGGATTCTAAATATACCATTATCTTTTACATGCGATTTTTCAGGCGAAACTTGCTAAAAATAGAAAGTGATATGTTTGTCACTTAGAAAATTGTCACTAGAATCTGGGGTTCACCAGGAATCCAAATATGTGATTGGTATTGTTGTAGCATGCTTGGAACTTGGTCTCCTACAAAATAGAAAACTTTATAAAAAAAATCTATGTATCTAAGCTATGTAAAAATGTGATCAAACTAACAATGAATCAATCCTACAACTAGTCTCCCTGGGAATGAACCCCCAACCTATATCCATTTGTGTCTCTGAACCTCCAGCCTAATGAAATGTGCTGTTATTTAACCCCATAAATTTTCAAGGAGAAAATTTAGGGGTTAATATGAAGGTGACATGGATATCAAAACTCCATAACCTAGAACTTTGGAAAGTGCACCCATTTGGGTTTTTATAGATATCATATTTTCTAAACATCTAGGAATCCAAATACCCATAATATATGAAAGTGTGAAGCCTAATGATGTTGATGATGATGATGAAGTGTAGTTGATGTGGTGATGTATTCTATGGAGTAGGATCAAGAGATCTGTATTTTTAATAAAATTGATTTATGGAATTTTTCCAGATAATGGATTTTAGATATCCAAATGTTTGACTTATTGACTGAGCACCTTGATAGGAACCAAATGAAGCTGGAAGACATGGATATCTAGGAATTCATTTAAGTCAAACATCCAAGAATATGAGGCATATGATACCACATGTTAGTTTTGCAATATGCTAACATGGGATAAACACTGAATATTTTGAGAGCTATAACTTTGTGCCCAAAGCTAAGAATGAGCTGAAATTTATATCGTTGAAAATCTCTTTATGAGTAGAAGATGATAGTGGTCTTATAAATTAGGTTTGAGATGGTTAAAAGAGTAAAATTTTTGACATCCCAACTTCCTTAAGGTGATTAAGGAGGTTGGGTCTATACATCCCATATCCTTAGAAATGCTTAGAGTAGATTGGGTGTGCTACACACATATCCAACATTATCCATTTTCCAAACCAATATTTCTAGCGCTACATGATTTTTTTTCAATGTGGATGAGATTTGTCTCCTACTATGATTTCGTGTATCATGTTCTTATGTTTGTTCTTGACCTCTTTTTATTCTAAAGTGCATGCTCTTAAAACAATGGCCAAGATGAAGGATCATGTCACTGTCCCTGTTTTGAATTTACATTTGGGGGGAAACCACCAAGGCTTCAATGGGACCACCTTGTTGAGTATATACACTAATTATTGCAATATGTGATACCACATTTCACATGGGTTTTTTGTTAAACATTTTCATCATTTGTACTTCTAGTAGAGACACAGTAATTGAGGACACTCACAAATTAACATGATAAATTTTGATGCTGGCCTATTGCATTTGGAAATTTTTTTTGATAACCTCTTCACCAATTCCAATATATGCATATCCCTCAATATTGTTTGAAAGAATAAATCACATGTTGAGAAGAATTGCTACTATGAAATCAATTTTCTTCATGCTACATAGATGCATTTTCTCGCAAATATTCAAAGCCTCCTAATAATCACAATCATGAACGCATCCTAAAATTATAGAATTTCATGTTATGTCACATTGTTCAAGATTTTTCTCAAACAGATAACTAGCATCCTCCATATTTCTAGATTAAATTTCATAGAGACCATCGTATTCCATGAGAAGGTATGTATGGAAATCATATTTCCAAATATTTGATGTATGTCCAACACACTACCACGCTTAGTATACATCTTGAGGAAATAGTTACTAAAAAAACATGCCCTTGGATTATGCCCAATATATGGCTATGAAATTTTTTTCCCTCTAGAAAGGAATTGGATTTAATGCAAGCTTGTAGAAGATGAAAAAAATTATTGGAATATGCGAGAATGCCTTACCAGTGTAGAGGCTACAATGTTTCAATGACTTCCTTCAAATGACCCTCCCTATAATAAATTTCCACTATTTCCTTTATTGATAAGTTATTATCCATATCTCCATTTCTATGTTGGATTGCAAGATTAGAGATGCTTCTACTTTGATGATGATGTATGTTTCATAGTTTAGGCTCATTTTGATTTTGATTTTGGATTCTTGAAAATCCAAGAATGAATCAAAATTTGTGGGTTTTATGCTCCAAAAGATGTGGTATCACCTTGGTTTATTTCACAGTTTGAAATTATTTTCTTTATTTTATGTATATACAAAATTTTTGACCCTTGAAAGTTTAGCCACGTGTGTGAGTTTAAAATTCTATACATACCCTATAACTGTTGCATTCCATGAAACTACCTTTCTCTCATGCATTTTGTAATCAATACTCGAACCTCATCTATTTTTATAGTGTGTAAAATACATGTGATGATATCTTGTTCCAAAATTGCACCAAATACCTTGCAACACATATAAAATTTGTGCATTTGAGATGTATATCAAAATTTTTTCTTTCTTACAAGTACATTTGAACCAAATGAGACTTTATAAGCATGTTGTGGCCATAATTCACAGTTCATAGGATTAAAATCATGCATAAAATATAAATTTATAGAACAACATTTACACTTTAGAATAACACATCATGCAATACATATAAATTATAAATTGTGCATTTATTTTATGTCATTCACTGAGTGGTTGTATACCTTAGATGTTCCACCTTACAATATGCCACAATACTCTAAATCTCTTAGCAGTGGGTCAACCCTGAGTTGGGGTTATAAATTGACAAGGTCACTTAAATCCAACTATGATCATATACAAAATATCAAACAATTAGTAAGTTGGGTAACAACTCCAACATCCTCCCCATCTATAGTTCAGAATGACCAAACCTACACAACCCAAGGTGGTGCATCCCATTTTTTTAATTGTGGTCCATTGGTCTATGTCGCTACTCTCCTTGGGATTCTAGCATGGACTATCCAAGAACTCTCAAATTATTGTAGTTGTGGAAGTTCCACTGCTCTCAAGGGTAATCTAGGAATCCTTTCAACCTCATATTGGGAAATTATATGCAATGAATCCCCACTAGAAGCTCTAGACTTACCCAAGATGAGAAAGGAGGATTATCCATAAAATTCCATCAAGGAATTCACAACAATTTACCAAGTCACAAGGTTTAGTAGCTATTCAAGCTCACTTACCCTCATGTTTGTAGCATAAACCAAAAAAACATTAGTAATGGACCAACAATAAACAAAAATGAGGTACATGTGAACTAATAAGATATTAGTAAGGAATGATATTCGAATGAGGATGGAATTATGTAAATAATTATGGAAAACCTAACTTATGTATGTATGTGATAATTCCACCAAGTATCACGTGAGGAACTCACCCCCGCCACTTGGGAACTCATGTAACCACCATGTCCCTATTCACGTTTTTAGACTTAGGTTATAACATTAAGTGGTGAGTTAGGATTAGGCCATGTTTTCATTAATTTTGATTATATACATAAAGTGAATTTATAATATTATACTAGTTTAATGTCTTATGAACCTTGTCATGGTTCCACCCCCCACCTTTCCCTCTTGTAGAGTCCTAACCCACCAATCTCCCTTGTTTGAATTAGTCTACACAAATAGTGTATTTTATTAACATATTTTTGATTGAAATATTAAATATAATTAGGTTCACTAGCCATATAATTGCATATGCACTCTAGCCTCAAAACACATAAGCATAGGAACACAAGCCCCAAAACAATTATATACACATGAGCACATAGGCCCAACACAACTCGACTCACAATAATAATAGAAATATGTATAAATAAAATGTATGGGTCATGATGGGGGCATTACATTTCATATTATGATAGAAAATTGGGGATCTATGAAATGCCCCAAAAGTGTGACAATATGAAAGTCCAAATAGGTTACTATTTCTTGAGAACTCAATTATTTGCCATCAAAATGGGAGGATGTGATATTTGTTGGGTGTCAAATGGTTGAGAACATTGGGTCCCATTTCAATGTATTTCTTGGATTTATACAATAGTTTAAAAGCGATGAGAATTGGTACACTCTCAAGGGTCTAAAAGTTTACAATACAATATATATGATCTTGTGGCTTCCAAAACCCCTAATCCATTAACCTGGATTAGGTTACAACCTTAATTTCTTAACTAGAACTATAAAACCGTGAGTTGAAACATCATATGAACCAAAACATCCAAAAGCAAGCCTTGTGTTGAAAACTGCCAAAAGTGAATGCAAAAAACCACCCATTTTTTCAAGGGTTTTGACCTCGAAGTAGGGGGGGATACCACCCCCTTGCAATCCCTCCACCATGCCCAGCACGTACAAATTTAATATGAGAATCGTCATGTAATTAATACAACACATACCCAATGGAATGTATAGGTATTTGAAATACTCCAAGGACTACCATCCTCATCTACTAAGCATGATCAAATCATCCCACCAAGTCATGGTAGTAAACCATATAATATGCACTTTTGTTGTCATCCTTTTGCATATAAAATTGAGATAGAAATTTCATTCAATAATTGTTGGAAGTATGTATGATCCACCTTAGTACCAACTCTAATTCTCTATAGTCATTGTGGTCTTGAAAAAACAAGGTGCTAGATACATGTGTCTCAGATTTCACTTCCTTAACAAATTAACAATAAAAGATAAATTTCCTATTCAAGTTATTGATGATCTCTTGGTTGAGTTTTACAAAGCATAATTATTCACTAAAATTGATCTTCATCCAATTTATCACCACGTTAGAGTAAAAATATATTTCTAAAACTAGTTTCCACAAACAAAAGGGAAATTACAAGTTCTAATTGATTCCTTTTTGTATTAGCAATGCAACATCCACTTTTTAGACCTTCCTTAACAAAATGTTTTAACCCCTTCTACACCATTTTTTCATTCTATTCTTTGATTATATATTTATGTACAATATAACTCTAAGAGACATGTGGCACTAGTGGGTTAGAGCTTACACATCCTTTGCAAGCACCAATTATTCATCAAACACTCCAAATATTCTTTTGCACAATAGAAGTAGAACATTTGGGTCAAATTTTTAATTGGGAAGGCATACATGCAAATATTAATCGAATATAAGCAATGGAATATTTCCAAACCCCAAGACTTAAAAGTTTTCATGGATTCCTTGACCTTATTAGTTGCTACAAGATGTTTGTGCATAAAAATGGTAAAATTGAATCCCCCCTCATTACTTTTGCTCAAGAAAAATTGCTTCAGATGGAATGATGCGAAATAATAGGAAATAGGATTTCTAGGCTTAGAAATAAGTTATATGTAGTATTCCTACCCTAACCATGCTAAAATTCACCAAGAATTTCATCTTGTAATTTGATGAATTAAATCTAATAGGGTTGTGTTAATGTAAGGAGGACATTTATTGAAATTCATAATTGAATAGTTGTGTGATAAAACTTGGGAAAATTAACGAGTGAAAAGGAAATGATGGCTATTATTTATGAACAATGATGCATCGCATAATTTCTTAGTTGGGAAAAATTTCTAGATTAATACAGACCAACCTAGTTGTTATCAACCTATTTTCCTCCATTGAGTTAGTACACATGAGTACCTTTACTGTTGACCCTTTTGCAGATGTGCGAACCTTGATTTTACTCATTTTTATGCATCATTTTTTGGATATAGAAATTTACGGAGTGATGTTTCCCTAAATTTTCGTGGATCCATTTACCATTCTATAAAATTTTATCCTAGACTCAGTTTTATCCCAATGAATATGGAGGAGGTTCTAGAGTCTCATGTTCCCTATGAGGTCGGATTAGAGGATCACCTTTACAAGTTGGATTGGAAGAATTATTAGAGAAGCTTCCTAACTTATCTTTATTCCAAGCATCCAGATACATTATCCTTGGGAGGAATCTAGGTCTATTTATACTTGTCATTCTAAAGGGCTAGGCTAGTTGTACTCTTTATTCATGATTAATAAAATGATGATTTGTTCTTGTATCTACCATATGTATTATGATATGTTTAAACATGTTATTTTTGTGCTAATCAATCCTCTGCAGAAGGCTTGTGCATTTTTTTATGTGTGCATGTGTGCATGGACTTTGTTTGTGATAGTTAAGAGTGGTATCTTCATGTAGGGTCAAGACTCTCGACATTGTGCCCAATACCATATTTTAGGAATGTCATGTGTGAACGATATAGATGCATGGAATGCATGCAATATTATTTTTTAAGTTTTTTATCATTACACATTATAGTAAACACATAATTCTCGGCAAGTTATAAGGAAATTTCTAGGTGACAATTAGGTTGCTACCTCAAGTGAAATTCTCTTGTAACAGAACTGGTGACTCCGCTGGGGAGTTAGCCCTAAATTTATTGGATCTTTTCTTCTTGTGGCTTATTTGGATTTCTGTTGCTTTGATTTCCTTCTCTGATTTATTTTTTGTA
Organism: Pinus albicaulis; assembly: GCA_034641835.2. Taxonomy (NCBI): domain Eukaryota; kingdom Viridiplantae; phylum Streptophyta; class Pinopsida; order Pinales; family Pinaceae; genus Pinus; species Pinus albicaulis. Next base: position 1,656,676,914 of record CM076578.1, on the reverse strand, counting down.
AGCTTGGTAGGACTACATCTGCATCATGTCTTATATATCACCCCAATCGGGGTGGGGAATTTAACTGATGACTTCACATCAAGGAGTGCCTTAACAACACACCCGATCACTGTCTATCGAAGACCCCATGGACAATTTCCTTCTCTAAGTTAATGCAAATTGTTCAGGACTATTTTGTGTATGATTAACCTTGGATTTGAATTTTTCTCACTCGTATTTCTTCTCTTAATTCATTTTTATCCATCATCACAGGCTTGTAACTATATACAGAGCAAGGATAAATATCTTCACAGGCTGCTAGTTCTCTTCCTGATAAATATCATCACACTATTGTACACTTTGTCCCAGGGAAGTTACTATAAATTTTGATTTTCTGAGGGCTTATCCCAAATAAATTTATTTCATCCTTCATATTTTTTCTTAGACTACTTGTCTCAATCCAAATCTATTATTGATCTGATTTAGTTTCGAGTTCTTGCTTTGGATTTGTCTTCTCTTTAGTTCTAGGGTTTCTTGTTAAATCTAATTTTCTTGGATTTTAAGTATGGTATTTTGGACTTGTTCTTAGCTTTATGGATCTATGAATTACCATCATTTGCAACCTACGTTTCTTTGAGATCTGATCTTGTACTTGAATTGTGAGTTTTATCTATTTATTGGCTAGATTTAGGGTTTCCTTGAAGTTTTTTTGTGCTCGGTTTTGGGGAATTTGTCCTCAAGACCTTGATATTACTTTTCAGATATATTTTTATGCTCTATTTACGGTATGAGGTCTAGTTCTAGATTTCTTTTGGTTTGTGCCTTTGGTTTGATTTGATCATTTTTCTCATTATTGAGTGTTTTGTCCAATTTATGTGCTTTTTTTTCTTGCATTTGGTGGTGTTATTGTTTCTAATTTGTTGTGGTTTTGCAAATATTTATTGGAATTTTTGATCTATGTGTTTTGATCTATTCTTTATATCATATTCAAAACCTTTTGTTTTCTCCCATTTCTTTCTATTTTCTCCTTACAGTAGGGTTTTTATTTATTTATTGTTTACTCATGTAGATCATTGTCTCCATTATACATTGATCTACAACCCCTACTTGATTTGAATTACCTATTTTCTCTCTATTTTATTTATTTTAATTTCTTGTGAGTGATCTTGTTTGCAAAATTCAAAGTCCATAGAATTTGAGTGTCTTGTGTTCTTGTTTGGTGGGGTTTTCACTCTCCTTTTAATTTGTTTGGTTTTATTTTGTGTCTGATTTGTTATAAACTTAGAGAATTTCATTAGGGTTTTTATTGATAGTGATTGAATTTTTTATTTTCACTTTAAAAAGAAAAATACTCTTTACCCTCTTGTATTTAGTTTTCATCGCATTGAAAATAAAAAATTTTCATTGCCATATAGTTGCATTAGGGTGTTTCTAAAAATAGTATACTCACACCATTTGAGTTTCACATCGTTACCTATTGAGTAAAAAGTAACCTCTTAACATTAACACTATAATAAAATTTATTTGACTTGTCTTTTATTTTCATTGGTAGCACACCAACATTAGTCTAGGCTAGGGTCTTGGAATAGGTATTTGAGGTTAGCTTCTACAAGACCGTAAAAAAAAACTACCATATTTCGGTAGGGAGGGAAAATCCACTTTCAATGATATTGTCTGGGAAGCCCTTATAGCACAAGGGTCAATCACAAGGTCACACTTGAGGAAAGAAAATTTACATGACAGGATTGATTTGTCTTAGTGATGTGTATTACGGGTTTTTCATGTATTACAAAAAGTGATGTTATTAACATTATATTTTGTTGTAGCACTTGGGGACCACTTGGGAGGAGTACACCTCAATTTGAGGGATCTCTCAGGGGGGTTTCAGACTTTGTTTTCCTAACCCTGTGTGTGAATCCTATTTTCGACTGTTCGACTGTAACATGTTGTTATTTGTGGTAGCTTTAATGACCATTCTCTAGGAAATTTTACATGGGAAATAGGGGGGTTTTTTCCTCTCTGTACTCAGGGTATATTTCAGGTAGAATCACTCTATCGTCCTGGAGGGTACCCCATGACTAAAAGGATAATTGGACCATGTTTAAAAGTGTCATTAAGTAGGTACCTATTATAAATATCCCATCCACAACTTCGTTGTTGACTTGTTCCCTGATAAAGTAGGCTTCAAAAATGAGAAGATCCCTTATCTATATTTTTGGTTTGTGTGTCCTTACCTTTAGGGTTTTTTAGAGTGTTTTTTGGTCTAAGTCATAGTTTAGACATAGGGGCGTTTTAATTGTCTTAATTTGATAATCAAAATATATTGATCATGGATGAACAAAGGAAATGAAATTCTCATATATTGTTAGGAATTTCTCTTTAAGAGGAAGGCCCACCACCACGTAGATATAGGATAGTTATGGCAACAAAAAACTTATACCATACTAAGGTTCAGGGGAATAAATTCAGTCCTAGGGAGGAAGATTATTTTACTGTTGAGGTAATTGGGGAAGGTCCTTTTCCACACTTTAACCAACGTTTGAATAAACCTCTTGGCCCAGTTCTAGTGCAGTTAAATCCTGATGGTAGTGAACTTTTTTATGTGAGTGTTCCTTATATGCCTAGTGAAATTAATTTTTCTTCTAAGGAGGAAGCAAGACCCACTTTATATTCTGTGTTGGTAGTCTTTGCTGCCATGTCATATTTACCACAAATTTGTATGGTGGGATCCATACCTTCTTCCACACCTATCAGATCTTCTTGGGGAATTTCATCAGTTACGTCAGTGACCCCAACACGTTTTCCACCCTTTTCTTTGTCTATGACTTCCTATAGCTTCATGTTCAAAGTGGTGGAAAACTCTAGTCAATCAAGGTGAGTTGGGGTTTTTACTCCTAGCTCATCTTAACCTACAATTCCTACATTTAGAAGGGGAATTTTTACTTCTAGGAACATGATGGGGGGATCGTATATTCCTTCTAGTTAGCCTGGGGCAACTTTATTACAAAAATAATTCTCAACATTGGTTGAGTTTTATGTTTGGAGGGACACCCTACTTTGGAGGTTCCTTTTCCTTTGGGGGGGCTATCATACCTTGGGGCACTATCCCCATTAATACCACTATGTCTACAAGATCTCATGCTTATGGCGATTCTTCTGCACATGGATAATTTTTCTCTAGTGATGGGTACAATCCTATTGGTAGACAAACCTATATGAGTCCTTTTATCTCTCGGTGAAGTTACCCCAGGGGGCATAATCCTTACATCTCATATGTTGGCCCAAGGTATTATTATATTGATATGAGCTATAACCTTGGTCCAAATCCTTCTGACTTTAACTATAGAATGGGGGGACCTTATGGCCTGTTAGGGGGTTACGACCCTTAAGATTCATTTGGTCAATTGGAAATTCCTTTTTTGACACCTCTTGATTTACCTAACTTGGATAAGCTCACCAACGAATCCATATATCACAATCCTAGGTGGCCACCTATGTCATCCAAGTTACCTTATGATATTCCTAAGTTTGAAGGGAAATCAAGAGAGGATCCTTATACACCTATCACCACCTTTCATTTATGGTGTTCATTAAACTCTTTGATGCATGATTATGTGAAGTTTAGAATCTTTAAATGAAACCTAACGAGGGATGTTTCTAAATGGTATATCAAATTCGATCAGGGATCCTCTAATGAGTTTTATTCCTTGAATCATACTTTCTTGAACCATTTTTAGTTCCCTTCTAGGCAGGATCTTAGGACTGACCTTCTGTCAAATTTCAAACCATATGATGCCACCCACATCTATGATCATATTCATGAATGGAGTCAACACAAGAGGGTAGTACAAACTTGGCTTCCTGATGATGTTCTTAGAGACTAGTTCACTTGATCCTTTTGTATACAAATTTCTAGAAATGTCGGTCAGATTGGGGCAGTTACCGAGGACCATTCCATATTACCTTCCCAACATAATGATCTAATTTAATATTAGTGAAACACATTATACGATATCATTTCCAATGCTCCTCGCCCTTCCAAAAACCCCTAAAAACCAAATCAGAGATCACACTCTGATGGAGTGATTGGTTCCATTTCCCTTGATACTGTAAGGCATCTAAGGTAAATTATGGTCACTTATCAAGCCCCAACAAGTGCCCCTAGCCCTCAAAAAGCACCTTATTATTCCAAGCAGTCTGTTGAGGTTCTTATGGTGAAGTACACATTGAATAAGAATACTTAGCAACCTAGCAGTAAAAAGAACAAAAAGAATAAAAAAAAACACAAACCTACTCAGGAGAACCAACAAAACAAGGCTAATCAAGGTGGGGGCATGAGCGAACGGCGTGACAAGATTAATTTTGATTATAAGATTTGTTAAGGTGAGAATATGAATCACGAGTGTCCTCATATAGATGAAGTCCATCACCTTATTACATCATCGAAAACTACCCAACAACCATTAATATTGACTCATCCATCTCCCCCCCCCCCCCCCCCCACCAAAACAAGAAATGGTTGCGTAGGCTCCTCAACCTCCAGAAGGGGGTAATGGGTTCCATAGTTTTATCTTGCTAGACCCAATACACCAATTATTATGTGTCAGGAATGGGTTAACGTGACTATGCGAGTGAAATGTTATGACCCTCCTAAGTTGGATTTTGCTTCTAAGAACTCGACCACCCCTACCAATTCCACTGGACCTCCCATGTTAGATAAGCTTGTAGAACCAATTTATCACCCACCTAATGTTGTTGTCTGAAAGTAAACACACAATCCAAATGCATGGGCTACCCAACATTACAATATTGTTGAGGATATTTCCTAACCACCATGTGACATTTTTTTCTTGGAGGTTTTGTAGAGATTCCCTAAAAAATGCAAAGCATTCATTATTTTTATTGAAGGGGTGGATCCTTCAGAATATACTCTAATTACCTTTGACGTTAATTATCCTCGTTATAGGCTCTCCCATAAGGTTGCCTTTCATATCTCGATGTGTGTCTTTAATCGTGACTTATACCATTCTATGGTTGATGAAGGGCCTTGTACTTGTGTTATGTCAACATCATGGTTGAAATATATTAGGTACCCAACACTCACTAAGTCTAGTACCACTCTACAAGCCTTTGAAGGACACCATTTTTTGCCGTAGGGGTTTCTTCTATAGTTTTCAATCGAGCTAGGGGATAAGAATTCCTATGTTGATGTTGAAGTTGTAAATGATCCCTTAGATTATTCTCCGCTCCTTGGTTGTAGGTGGTTTTATTCCATGTGTGTTGTCGTTTCTTCAATATTTTTTGTGCTTCAATTTCTCCTTGAAGGAAAGATTTCCATGATTGACCAGTTAGATAATTGCGTATCGTCAACCAAATCTACCTCTATCGGTACTACTATGACATTGGTTAGAGATAACCCTTGCAACTATGAGAGCGTTGTGGCGATATTGTTTAAAAATTTGTCTCTTATCGGTGTATTTTATTTACCCCCACCTAACATTCCTTCTTCTGATACCATTGCTTCGATGCACATGATCTCTTTTGTCACTTGGGGACCCTACAGGTATTATGACGCTTGGGATATGCCTTCTTCTATAGATGTAGATCGACATGGTGAGCTTAAGCCACCTTTAGTGGAAGATATTGGCTCTTTGGTAGTCTTGTCAGTACCTTTTGATGATGGTTAGAAACTCCATCTCAATATGGAATATGATTAAGATCCTTTGACCAAATGGGTTGTCACTACACCTATTCCACGTGACTCCCTTGATGATGAGTCTCCTTCTTGAAAAGTAATATTGGAGGTTAAGGATTCACCTATTGATAATCCCAGAGGAATTATTCCTCTTCATGCCTGTAGTATTCCCGAATTAGAAAAGGTAGATTTTGGCAAACAAAATCTTGAATCGATCCAGGGGAATTGCCTCAGCTCTCCTTGGAAGTACCACCCATGGACTGAGTCAAGTCTTGGATTTATAATGTTGAAAGTTCCATTGTATTATCCAACTCATATCCACCCGTTGACAAGTATCTTGTACCCCCTTTATGTTTTGATAGTCCTTTTCAAGGAGATCCACTAGCTCATGAGACCACTCACCTTGTATGTCCTTGATCAGGGAAAATTTTAGGGGCGAATTTTAGCCCAAAGGCGAATTTTAAGGGGTTTTAAATTTTGATAGGGCAAATTTTTTATATAATTTTTTTTTTATATAAAACCCATTTACTATAGTTTTTTAAAGTTAGCCCTCTAATTATTTTAAAAATAATTAATTATTAAATATTAGCCCACCAAAATAAATGCCCATAAAACTGAAAAAATGAAATTCGCTCCCAATTTTCTTTGGTTGGAGCAGATTTCAATGGCATTCGCTCCCGATTTTCTTTGTTTGGAGAAAATTGCAATGGCGTTCGCCTAGATTTACTAGGTCGGAGGGAGGTGTTGGAGTGATTCGCCCCATTTTTTGACTGGTTGGGGCTTGGAAGTTGGAGGTGCAATAAATATTTCACTGGATTTACCGGGTTGGAGAGGTGGTTGGGGCTTGGAAGTTATGTGCAAACCTACCAGATCGATGGAGGTGGAGATCGATGGATATTTGGACGCATTTTCCATTGACCGATGATAGGCTCAGCTTCACACATTTATGAGGGCAGCTGGTTCTGGGAGACGGTAGCTGGATTTAGAGTACCAAGGTCCAAGTCTCAAGATAGTCCATTTCTCGAATCCCCGGTGCCATGGAGCTAAACCCGCGCCGTGAGGAGGAGTTTGGGCAGTGGTGTTGGCCCTTGGGTTGCAACTTGCAACTGTAATTATATTTTTTTTTATAAATTTGCTGAGTCTTAATGTTTCAAGTCACAAGTGAGCTGTGATTGCTTTGGCCAGTTTAACAACACTCTGAAACTGGTGATTGCTTCAAAGTTCAGTTTGTCCAAGTGCGGTGAATGCAGGTGCTCTGTGCTAGTCAGTGGTGAATTCTGAAGAACACACAAGAAGTTTCAGAGGTTCAATGTGTGAAGAGTGTAAATGTTCCCTTGATGCGGTTTAAACTCAGTGGGATTTCAATTGTTCTCTTATGCAAGGCTTTCTATGAGAACAATTCTAGAGGTAAGTGTGATTTTCAGGTTTTGAAATTAATATATTGGTCAAAAAGTGGCTTTATCTTTACAGGACAACTTACAAAATTTTAGTGAGACTTCTCTCTTTGAGATTGATTCCTTTCCCCAAAAGGATAGGGTGCGGGAGTCAGCTTGAGTTTCCTACCGATTATAAATTTCCTCTCTTTTCTGTTGAACCCCAAAATGGTCAACAACCCTAATTTTCAAGTATTGCAATCTGCTTCATTTAATTCTGCAGTTATGCCCTCTACAAAATTTGGCATGTTTAACCTAAACTGTTAGAACTTGACTCTCTCCATTCATTAGTTCACGCTCTCCTTCACTAATACATGGGTCTCCCACTACCTATTTCCTTGACATTTTGTAATGGCATGTACAATCTAGCAATGATGGCAGTTATACAATTGTAGTTTGACAGTCCCAATGACATAGTTGATATCCTCACACAATGATGTTAGTGATGTTGAAACTTGATGTTGTGGATGATATTACTTGATGCTTCATGATGGGTGTTCTTTCTCACTTTCACATAATCTTGTTATAGCCTCTGCTTGATGCTTTTGTTACTTTTTGTTGCTAGCCTCTGACAAATGACAATAATGTCTCATCTCAGACTTTGAAGAAAATCAAGTATTTAGACAAATATGCAAATGTCGACACTAAATTCTATCATGGATGGCCAACTGAGTGAATCAAGTGACACATCCTGTTACAATGAGATGTTCAGAATTGCTATTCTTTTAGGAAAAGGTGACTCACATCAGCTAAGTGTTGTTGGAATTTTCAATTCCTTTCCTGATTGGTCCTCCACTTTCCTTCATTTCTTTCCACTATGAAAAACACATGTTGGTTGTACAAATGGAGAATTTGACCATTGAGATGTCATGATGCGCTAGAGTTGTAGTAACAAAGGTTGTGGTCCGTGGAAATAAGAGTTTTGGTGACCAAAGTTGCGGTAATAGGAATTTTAGCAACCCAAAGTTAGGGTACCCATGAGTTGTAGTGATATCATTGTCTTGGTTGAGTTGTAATACCCCTTCTAATGGTCAAGCCAGAGTTGCAACACTATGGAAACATTCAATGGAAAAATGAAAGAGAGTTGTAGCACTCTGCTGATCGTAGCATGTGTACACTATAGTTGTAGCATCTCTTGTGAAGTATCAAATGAAATTGCAACATCATGGAGGAGTTTCAACCACACAAAGGAGTTGCAACAATGCCCTTTTGATCTTGTCTACCAATATTATTATGAAAAATAACGTTTGCAAAAAACAATATATAAGAATAAGCATAAAAGTGGTAGAAAAAGAGAACAAGCATACCTACACCAGGAATGAGGTGATATGGGATAAAGAGTACATAGATAGATGATGGGAAGTGTAAGAATGGTATCAAAAAGGTTATAAACAGGTGTTGAAAACATGCCAATTTGGACACCCATCTTCCCCCTTCCAAAACTATTGCATCTTCCTTATGAAATCATCATTCATTTGTAGTTAGAGAGAAAATGGCTTCCATGGAATTTGTTTATACTAAAATATAATTTCCTTGCTTCAGATGGAAGGAGATATCCCCCTTTTTTTTGTATGGTAATATGGTAGGCGACCTATTTTTTATTAGTCTGTTTGAAGTCCCTATTATAGGACATGTTCGAATACCATGTCATTAGATAATGAAATTTCAACCCAACCAAGTATCTTTGCATTCCCCCATGCATATGACATAATTCTATACTCTTTTTAGGGAAATCTGCAGGTTGCTAGGGCTAAATGGGTCCCTCTTTTTAATGTCCCTTGGCCTATTTCCACCTTATTTTACACCCTTCCTCAGTAGGTTCCCCAAGTAGATTGATATAATATAGACATTGGGTGACAACCTCATTTTTATTCCTTAATGCAAAGGCTACTTGTGGGGGAGAGGATATCCAATTCTTATAAATTTGAATAACTTGTAAGGGCATGGAGTGTTCTCCTCTTATCCACAAATTGTTGTTGAAATTATTCCCTGCAACCTTGTGAGATACAACCCAATCCACTTGGTTGGATATAAAAGAAACAAAATATCTTAATTTTACATCCCCCGTGAAATTATTGGTGTTCCAGAGAATGCCATGGAATAATAAAATATTATGTTGATCTAGCTCAGAAAAGAGGTTCTTCTCCTTGGGAATGTACTAAGAGTAAGTCATGAGAAAAATTAGAGTATTAGTGATTTCAAAATACTTGTTAGTCATTAATTCAAAGAAGATACATATATAAAAGGTGTAATATGAAAAATGATCTAGTATCTACTATCAATGCCTATGTTCCTTTAGTTCTTTGATATCTACTATCGATGCCTACCTTTCCTTTAGTGGGCATATATATTGGGTCATCCTCTAGTAGTGGAAGGTTCTGTGGCTGGAGTCAAACATAGTGGTGGGTACTGAGTCTAGTACAAGACTTTGTCCATCCTATAGTGGCTGGTTAAGGACATTGTCTACTGTCAGCCACTCCTACTCATACTTGACATCTACCCAAGCAGAGAAATCCATGAAAGATTTATTGGCATTGATTAAATACTCCAGTGTTTTTTTTGAAATTGTGATTTTTTCAGAACTCAGAAAAACTTTCGATTTGTTTGGGTTATTTCTTGGGATGGGAAAATCAGAAAAAATAAATATATTCCAATATTTTGGCAAATTTTTCCGCATTATTATAGAGAATATAATATTCATTGACATTGAGATGCAGGGAAAGAATTATACATTGAGGAAAAATTTGCAACCTGTTTTGCTTCAGAAGCTTATACCAGTTTTCCCATCACATTTGACATAGAAAAATAAATCTTTCACTAGAATTAACAAGGAGAAACTAATCCAGAAAGGGAAAAACTGGAAGTAGACGGACGATTTCTTTGTCAAACAAAATAATGATCTATTCTCAATTTTGACATGGTCAATTTTGGATGGAACAGATGATTGCCCATAGAAACTGTAGCCAAAGTGTGTCTATGCTGACAAAAACAACTTGAGCATGTGTCTAAGACAATTGAAAACTGCTAAAAAATAGACCTATTTGATTGCGCAACCCCTAATATCTGGGTGGGTAGAAGAACATTTTAGACTGATGATTGTTGAACTAAAAAATATTTTCATCCTAAGGGAAGGTAGGCTAAGAGTTTCTCCAGAGAGGCATCTACAACAATTACGTAATTGACATAAATTATTCCAGGAGTGTGCAAGTGTTCAAGTTCGAGTCTTCGAAGTTCCTCGTCTATACAGTGAAATGTCTCGAACCAATGTAGGTTGTCCTTTGATGTACATGAGACCCAACTAGGAGCATGCATTTTAGAAAGGTAGGATAAGCTCAAAATGCAAATAATATAACTCTTGCTATAGATACGATTAATTCATTTTCAAGCGCTTTCTTCGTTATAGGAGGATAACAAACTCCTAGAGGTCGCACTATGCCATTATTGTGAACAAGGAAGGGTAGATGTGATATCCTTATCTAAGGCCCTTAGTGGCATTGAAGATTCAAGAAAGACATTGTCCTCTTGTTGACCATAGTTTTTATTTAGGGTACTATGTAGGCCTTGGCCCACAGAATGAAGTTCTCAGCAAAGCCAAATTTCTTCATAGCTGAGAATAAGAAATTATACCTCACTCTATCCAAGGAATTCACCATATCGAGTTTTATGACTCATGTACTTCTTTCCACATGGGTGGCTACTATGAGCAGCTTCCTGAACTCTTATGTTGTTTTCACAAATAAGTCTACCCTGAACAAAGCAAGTTTGTTTCTTTGCGATAACACATTGCATCAATGGTTTAAATCTAGAAAAGGTAGTCTTACCTAGAATCTTTTAGTTTTTGACGTTAGGGATGAGGGTGAAGTAGAAGGAATTTATTTGTTCTTTAAATCTGCATTGCTTCCTTGATTCTTCCACATAGCTTAAGAGGTCCCTATTGATATATTTCCATGCTTACTAAAAATGTGTTGAGAACTTGTTTGGACTTTGGACTAGGGACTTTGTTAAGTTTCATATTCCATATTGTTTCTTAGACTTCCTTGCTTGATGGGTCCTAGGATTTTCTCATTATCCAGTTCTTGTAAAAGACATGGATCTTGTCCAAAATTTCCTCTCGAGCACTTCCAGTATCTACTCTTATTCTGAAAACAGGTTCCTAAAGTGAGAGAAGGCCGCTACTTTGATTTCATTAAACCATCTATTTTCAATCTGTCTAAGAGTTACCTCAGAGATGAAATTTTAAATTATTCTTGAGTGTTCTTGGTAATGGAAAAATTTAATGCTTCTATTCCCTGCTTTCAGCCACAGGCTCCTTGATTTCAATCTCCAGATTTCTTCTTTGACGATTTGAGCTTTGAATATTTTAGCAATTACTTCCTTTTCCCCTTGCCTGAGTCTGTTTAGAGAGTCCTTATTCTTCAATTTGGGACTTGAATTCTTCAAGGATTCTCGTCTTTCTGGAATGGGACGATCTTCCTTGTGGGATTTAGCCCATTCTTTCATTTCAATTTTAATCTCTTTATTTTTTTCTCCTAGATGTAGGAGGCAAAGCCATGAACTGGGAGAGATCTAGAATTTCTCACCATTTCTTTAAAGTCTGGCTGTGAGAACCATATAAGGCTATATGTTAAATGACCTAGACCAAGTGCTTGAGATTTTGATACTGAGAGTAGAATTATCTTGTGATTGGATAGTGCACTTGGGATAATTGTAGAATTTAGAATTACTCAGAGAAAAAGGAGCTTTATAAGAGAAACCTATCAAGTCTTTCCACAATGAACCCTAGCCCTAGCTCTATATTTCTCTAATTGAATTTTCCATTAAAAAGGTCCTATTCTGAAATCAGGTCTTCAATGGTCCTAATGGTTAAGAACATGTTGGTTTTTTTTCCATTTCACTTATTAAACCTATAGAAAGGGTCAATTCTATTGATTAAACAAGTGTAAAGATACCATTCCATTGATTTACCCTGCAAAGGGTCCATTCCGCTGATCAAACCCATTAGATGGTTTAACACTTGCAATTTATTTTTCCCGTGCTTGTTCCATGCATGTAAACCCAAATCATTGGCCCACCTAGCAATGTGGCCCACTTGGTGTCTTAGTGTAAGAACACTCTTAAAAATCCTTAGCTACTCGTCAAGCTCATGAAATATTACTTGCAATGATTCTAAATTGTTTTGACAATTGTTCATCTAGGCAAATTAAAGGAATTTGCACCTATGATTAAATCATAAATCATTAGGGAGTTGGATGTTGTGTATATGTAAAGTTGTTTATAGCATATGCTTGACAACTACCTCATAAGGAGCTTCTCCTTCATTTGTCCTTGCAAGCCATTTAGTCGCTAAAACCATCCTTGGAGCATGGCTGTTAATTAGCCCAAGTCCTCCATCTTCTCTATGGAGGGTGTAAATGTCACTAGTAACTGACTAGTTTCCTTCCTCCTCACTTTTATCATGGAAACTGATAGAGGATATGTTTCAACTTCTTATAACCAATTCATCGAGGGAAAGATAAGTAAAAGAATCACTAGTAACTGACTAGTTTCCTTCCTCACTTTTATCATGGAAAATGACAAAGAATATGTTTCAACTTCTTATAACCAATTCTTTACAACTTAAGGGAGAGGTGTTTTGCAAAGGATGATTAAATTTATTGTAATATTTTTTTGTTTTGTTTAAAGCTTTCAAGTGTTCATTAGGTGATTTGGAGATATGAATTAATTTAGTGGAAATTTTTATATATTTTACGTTTGAATGATGTTCTTTTTTTTATAGATGATGACTCATGATGTTATGTTTTGTGTATAATGATTTATTTTTGCTTTTGGGCTTGGGCCTTGGCACAACATTCTAATAAAAAATTTCATAATGTTTTTTGTGAAAATTACACTTATTTTACTTTGAAAGCTACTTACAAGTCTAGTAATTCTCAACTCTTGGAAACTATTGATGCATGTTTCTAGATCGATTTGAAATTTTACTTATGGAATATTCAGTGAGATGTCAAATGCTAATCCTGGGAAGAAACTATCAAGGCAAATTGATGTATTATCATACTTTAAAAAGTCTCAATCCAAGAATACACATTATCTTCATGCTTCAAGCTCCTTTGAACAATCTGTTATTGAGAGAGATGTTAACTCTTGTGAAAATGCATCTGATATCCATATGATGGATGAAATAATAGGTTCCTCAAGTGATCAGGGTGAGATAAATGAAATTTCAACAGAAATTAGTGATGAAAATGTTAAAGATATTTCCTTGGAAGGTGACATAAACCATTCACGAAAAAGGAAAAAAGGCCAGTGGACTGTAGGGAGAAAATTCCAAGATGATTGGGTCTCAAGTTTTCCATTTATTGAGGAAATACCTCCTACAAATGAAGATTTATGAGAAGTTAAATGTATTGCGTGTAGTTGGAAAATCTGCAAGGTAGTGAAATTTCAGATGAAGCTAGATACAGTACAAAAGCATGCAGGAAAGGTTTATGAAAAAAAAATTGTAAATGGTAAAGATAAATCTATTGTCAGATGGAAATCTTTGGAGGAATGTCGACATATCCAATGTGTGGAAGAATACAAAAAATATTTAATAAGTAAGAAGAAAATCGAGGCAAGTGGAGGAACCATCATATCTCAATTTGAAAAGACGATAGAAAGAAGTTTATTATCCAAGACGATACAATTGAGCACTGTATTTCACATCTTATGTAAAGGTCGTCCTATGACAGATTATCTAGATCACATGAAATTTCTATCTTTTCTTCACGTGCCAAAATTTTCATCTTCTCATTGGTCCGTAACTAGTGGTTGGGAATGGGCAAGATATCTAGCTCAAGTAGAAAATGATGATTTGAAACAGGAGATTGCAAATGCTAGGTTTTTGGAATTGTCTTTGGATGAGGTTACGACTATTGATAATACTTCATGGATCTGCATGAGCATTTATATGGTTAATGACCATATTAGTCATTCCTATCTACTTGGGCTTAAAAAGATGAGAGAGACTTCCACAGCTAGAAATATTTATGAACTTGTTCTTAATACTTTGAAGGAAAGTGGTATGGATCATTTAATGATTGAAAAAAATTTGGTATGTGTTGGAGCAAATGGAGCATCGGTAATGCAAGGACAAAGGAATGGTCTTTGTGTTAGACTACAACTATCAGCTTCACCATATATGCTTAATATTCATTGTATGGCTCATAGGATCAATCTTGCATTTAAAATAGTAAGCAAGTTTCCATCAGTTTCAAAGTTGAAGATCTTGTACGTGAGACTCATGCATACTTTTCTCATAGTCCCAAACGATATTTAGAGTTTCAACAATTTGCAGATGGTGTTACGGATGGAAAAAAACTACTGAAAGATGTTGATACAAGATGGATCACATTAAATGGATGAGCTCAAATATATTTAGTGAGTTCAAATCTTTGGTAGGGTTGATGTATGAAAATTGCTACAATGTAGACAAAGCTCAAGATCTTCTTTTTCGACTAACTGATATAGAAACATTATTGACATTGGCTGGAATTCTTCCTATGCTACATGAAATGAATTTCCTTGTGAAAATGTCTCAGAATTTCATAATGTATATTGCCGAATACACAAATGCGAGAAATTCAGCATGCCTTGCATTGGATAATTTGTATATGATGCCGGACTCTTTTACTGGTCCAGAGTTTACAAGTTGGACTAAGATCATCAATATAGAAAATACTGAAATTTTTTTGACGTTTGATGAAAAAGGGATACTATGTATCACAGTGCGTGGGTATATGGTCCCCTTTCATTATATTAGTAAGACGGGAAGAATCACCAAAGATTGCCCCGTGTCAAGAGACCAATTTGATAATATTGTGATCTCAGTGAGACAAAATTTGATAGAAATTGCAAGATCACTATCATCAGAGATAAGAGAACGATTTCCTCGAGATGAATTGCTGGAGGCCATGTGTGTGGTATACCCTCAATATTGGAACAATTTTCAATGTCCAAGAAATTTAAAAGCCGATTTTCAAAAGAGATTAAAATGTTTAGTAGACCACTTTTGCAAGAAAGTCTCGATACATGGAGAACAAATTGAAGGTATTTTAGATTCATCAAAATTGTATCAACAAGGTGGACGCTTTGCTGAAACAATGTGGAAGAAATATCCTTTTTTGGAGAATCCTAATGAAAACGGTGCTATAACAAGATTATGGAATACTTTAAATGCTAGCCAATACCTGCAAGAAAACATATCAGAATATTTTAAATTAGCAGATTTGTGTCAAACCATGATTTTGGGATCAGTGGAGGATGAGAGAATGTTTAGTGCACTATCATTTTTGAAGTCAAATTTGAGGAACAAGCTTGATAAACATGTGGATACATGTTTAATATTATATGTAACAAAGTATGACATTGACAATTTTCCATATGAAAGAGCACTAGCGCTTTGGCGATCAGATTGTGATAGAAGGGGAGAAAACAATATAACAAATTTATCTAATGAACTTGATATAGAACATAATGTTTTGGAGGCTCATAATGACAGTACATCTGGAGAAGATCATGTTCACAATGTAGAAAATGATGACCAAGATGAGAACTGGGAAATTGAAATACCCTAGGACTCTTATTTTGGTATACATGTTTCGTTGATCATGCAAGATTACTATATGTCAAATTCAGGTAAAAATGGGTTCTATATTTTGTATTTTTCATTGTAACATTGCAGCTACATTTATTTCATGCGTGTTATTTAAGATTGATGTTTCATATTTAATCCTTACATTGTTTGTTTCTTATTTGTGACAGGAAATGAAGCTGGATTTGATGAGGCCGGGACCTATGTCTTTTCACATAGATAATGTCTTACTAGTATTAAATGATAAATAAGTAATTTAACAAGACTAACGCAAAGCATCAATGGGCTCATTCAAGTACATGAAACTACCTTAATGTCTAGCTCTGACATCTTAGAAAATTTTAATGGTATATATGTTTCTTGTGTTTGGGGAATTTTGTTGAGTTTTGAGTTTTATATTTTCTTGGAAAATAATTATTGATATTTGGAAAATGTGTGATTTTATATTGGTATTGGAAATGAAGCTGGTTTTGATCTTTGATTGGAAATGAAGTAGGATTTGATGAAGTTGGGACCTATTTCTTTTCACATAGACAGTGTCCTAGTATTATATGATAAATAACTAATTTAAGAAGTCTAACACTAAGCAACAATGGGCTTATTCAAGTACATGAAATTGTGTTGATGTCTAGCTTTGACATCTTTGAAAATTTTAGTGGTTTGTTTGTTGCTTGTTTAGAGGGTTTTGTTGAGTTTAAAAATTTAGGTTTTTTTTGGTCAAAGATATTTTTAGTCCCTTGAATGCTTATGGTTCTCATATCATGAATAGATCGAGAGATCTAGTTTTATTATTATAATCATTATTGTTTTCTTTATATGTTTGGTGGTTTGAGGAAAGATATTTTATTTCCTTTCACTTTGTGGCATGATTTCGACATCTTCTTCTTATTATATATTTTTCTTGGAAAATAATTATTGATATTTGGAAAGGGAAATAAGCCCTGGGTAGCTCAGCAAAGAGAAAAACGGTCTATGTACTAGGTTCCTACGCATTCATAGCAGGAGACCTAATGGCATGAGACCGAAATTCCTTTTATGAAATTACACTTTTGATGCCAAGGCGAAGCTGAGTTCACTGACCTGGGAAGAACAATGGCAATTGATCATAATTATAAGGAGATTAGAATGTTGGTTTCACAAACAGTTGACCATGCCACCAATGTTGGTGGAACCAAAGGAACCACATCAGCTTATTATGATTCTTTCCAGATTTCTCAGGGTGAAACTGAGGCTATTTTGGGAATCATGGAAGGTAGCAGTCGTTGCCTAACATTTAGTAGCAAGGTATTCTTATGTTGATTGCAGATTCTTGGAATATATTGAAGTCTGATTGTTACAAGAGGGTCAATTTTTTGACCTTTCTACTGACAGTCAGATTCCTAGATATTCCTGGAATATGCAATCCTCATAAGTTCAACAATCAGTACAATAGCATGTGTTTAGTTTTAAGAGGTAACATGTTTAAATCCAAAAGCAGTGAATACCCCTTCCTAAATTCACATATGTATTCCTTAATAGATTTTAATATTCAAATAACTCTTTATTATTGTAATTAACTACAGGGAGACTTTTTTGGGTAGTTTGATTGTCTACAAGGTGTTCTATGTAAATGACTGATTGTATTCATGTCGGATGTGTGCAGGAGTTCTTGATACGAAATGTGCACTCTCTTCAGGAATACAAAGGGCATGCAGACAATTTTATTTGCTATCTTCTACCTGGAACACCCTATTCACATGCTCAATATACTCCAGGTGACCTCTTAGATTTTACTGGCATTGAAATATAGTACACTTTATCTCTCTTCTTCTAAATTTAAAAATATATGTTGTTGTGTAAGTAGGAGGTATTCTTTACACATTGCAGGATACTAATTTGCAATACATTACATCTTCTTCCTTCTTTCTCTTGACATATGCAAAACACTGGAGCTCCTCCAAACAAATATTAACTTGTGGTGGGACAGTGATAGTCACTCCTCACAGGCTAAGAGCACTTTCAAAATGCCAAGTATAGATTGATAATAGCCCAATGCTTAATTTTCCTATTATTTCAAAAATTTACTAATGTATGTAGGATATAAATCAATTTTTTGTTGATGAAGGTTGATTACATACTGGGAGATAATCCTATGAGCATTTAGGATTTCATACATGGTTGGAGATGGTTCCCTCTATCCAAAACTTATTCATCACAGAGCCTCTTCTCTGCCCTCCAAGGCCAATCATCCTCAACCCATTCCCTGCAAAGAAGGCTTCCAATCTCTGTATAATAGTGCACCCAATCCCAACTTATTGGTGGGAGCTATGGTGGGAGGCCCATAAAACATGGATATGTTTACTGATGTGAGAAACAATTATGATCAATATGAACTTTCCACCTACATTAATGCACCCTTAGTGGGTTCCCTTGCTTATTTTTCCCAGAGACTGATGTTATACTTCTGAAATTTCTTTGTGCTAGATATTTCAAGGTGAATGATGCATTCATCATGTTGCATAATAGTGTGGCATGGCAGACGACATTTGGAGCTGACAATATAGTTGAAGAGGATCTGAAATTTGATGAGAATATGAATTCAGTGGCCTTCATGCATTGTTATGATAAAGTGGACCACCCTGTGTGCTACAATGCTTATGGGATTTTTCGAGACAAGGAGCTTTACTAGAAGATCTTTGGAGACGATGAGAAGATGGAGAAGTTTCTGAGATGGAGGGTCCAAATTATAGAGAAGGGCATCAAGCTCCTTGATTTCAAGCCTGGTGGTGTCAATGCCATGATTCAGATCACATATATTAAGAATATGTCGAAGAGAGAATTGAGAGCTGCATCAAACCAAATTCTTGCAATTTTTCAAGATAACTACCCAAAGATGGAAGCAAGAAAGGTCTGTAACTGCTCAAAACACAAATTTTTTTGCCTTTTCCGAGCTTTCCTAGAACAATCTATTTGAATGACTATAAATGATCAGAAGGATGATGTTAGATGTCCTCGTAGATCTGGTGTTTTGAGAATTTTGGCACACCAAAAATTGGAATTTCTGATGCATCTCTAGATATTTATTAACTTTATATATATATATATATATACTTAACAGGAATAAGTAATCCAAGATACCTCTACCTAGATATGATCCTATGATTTGAAATGGAAGCATGACAGAGATGTGCCCTGGATTCCTCTTCTAATAGTTATTTTGATCGTTGATCAGTTTTGGGCACCCTGATCCTTTATTTGACACAAATATGATCAAATTTCTTGATGAATCGAGTATAAACCATGACAATGTCAGCATCCCTATAAGCTTTTAAGACATTCGCATTTGAGGAATGAAATCTTCCAATTTCATTAAATATCTTAGTTCACACCTGAAGTTTGATCAACCTACAATGGCATGTTTATTGTTTTGATATCCTACCTTGAATGATTAGTTATGATTGTACTGGAGCATACCTCTGATCAGTTTAAGTAATGACCTAAGTGAAGACATGTATTACTTTCACTTGGCATATTTAAGTTGAAGAAGTGAAAGGGCATCAGAATTAACATCTCATCATTTCCACGATAGTTGTGTTGTACAGAAGTCTCACTATATACAATAGCTTTATCTTATTGCAGCAGTAATCCTCAAGGTTCATCATTGCCTTGCAGCAGTTGCTTAAGACTATCATTGCAGTGTTTTGATACAACACCCCTGTGACAATAACCTTTTGTATGAAAACAATCCTAAAGTGTTCATGATAGTCCTCCTGTGGGCCTAACTGAAGTATACCTGCGGTGAGTAAGTTCTAAAGATCATACATTTTCGCTAAGCACAAAGATCTTCTAGAGTTTTTTGGCATGATACTATAGTCATTAACACTGTCTTGAATGAGTGGTTTGCAGAACAAGGCCAACAACCTGAAGGGATCGTAAAAGGAATCAACAAGCCTAAACCTTGTGGTATAATTTTGATAGCAAGAAGCTTCAGAACAAAAAGACTGGCATCATCACACTTAAGGTATATTTCTCATTAACACATGAAAAACAGAGAATAGTAGGCAGGTTGCTTCATATGCATTTGATCAATGTATGATACTAGCTAATATAACTTGACTAGAGACTTTAAGTTTGTTTGAACAGAGACGTTAGAGGCATCACTGAGAGTGATGATGACAATAAGCAATAAGATAGTAACTTTTACTTACTCTGGATGCTATGTTATCCACATATGCTAATAGTTAGTAGCAAGATATTTTATTCAGCCTTTATTTCTTTCTGTTTATTATGATCGAACTATTTCCTTACATCTTCCATAAATTGGACTTATGATACGATTTTCAATTCTTCATTTTACACAATTAATTATGTTACAGAGATTTTTTGTTGACCTCCTTTGTTACTGATTTAAATCTTTTGCATCTTCTGGGTGATATAGAAATGGAGCCATGTTGTCTATATAATAAATTTGTATCAGATTGCTCAATTACAAGTTGCTAATGCATACACGCCAATGATTATACACATGATCTTTTAACCCAAAAAAATCCTCTTAAGTAAAAAGTTTTATACTTTGTCTTTTGTTTCTTGTTGTTACATAATATACCTTTGTGAACTCCATAGGATGGAATTATTTTCCTACCTCCTATGGAAGATGCTCAATGTTTATGTTTCTGACCCATGTGCCCCTACTTTTTTCTCCATCCTGTTTGCCTTTGCAAACTCTCATGTTCCTTTTCAACAACTCTCTCTGTTTTTCTCTGTTGTCCAATTCCTTGGCTATTTGATTAGGTTTAGTTATTTCTATAGTACTTGATGGCTTTCGTGAGAATTAATAATATATTTTGGTGGATTATAAATTTGTAATTTATTATTTCGTGAATATTTTATTTGGTCATCTCATAGTTAGCCCTCCTGTTTTGCTTTACACTGAGAAAATTTATGGAATGTATACTGGCCATACCTCCTCTATTTGGGAGGTTTCAGGTTTAGCACTAACTTATTATGTTAAAGAGGAGTGTGGTTTATTTTGGGTCATCTAATCCATTAATATCACTTGGCTATGCTTAGAATTTTACCTTCTAAACCATTGTGTAAGTACTCTTTGGCCACTTCCTATAAGCATGAATCTTTCTTTGCAATATGATATCATATACAAGTTCAGTTTGCATACTAGATATCTCCTCAACTGCTAGAACTATTCTACATCTTCATCCACATCTGACATTGATGTTTCAAAGACTTCAAATTTTCATCATTCAATTTGGCAAGTATGTTCATTTATAATGGGAGATACAAGTTGAATGAACGCTTCTAATCCGTTGTAAAATCTTGAATGGGCCATAGTGACAATGTTTCAACTTTTTCCCTTGTCCTTGGAATATCTCTTTGCTTAAACGTAGCCACATAAAATCTTCAACTGGGAAATTTTTAATAGTGATTATTTTCCAAGGACAACTATATGGGGAAACCTAGTGGATGTTTCCTCGCATTACTAGATACAATTCGTTGTAAACTTGTTGGTATAGATTAGTGCACTTCACTGGGGGATTCAAACTAGGCCCCCACCCACATAGAACTAGTAAAATGCCCAACAATATTAGCAACAACGAGTTGAGTTATCTCTTTCGACTAAATTATGAGTAGTTATACTCTAATCATGCCTTGATTTATACATTGTCTGAACTTTTGGGAGTTGTTCTTGTATCTTCTTGTGGATTTGTTATATTCTTTTGATTAATTTGGATGCTTTTCTTAAACTATCGTCTACTCTGTGTTGCATCAATACATTTGTTAGAACAATGTCAAACAGAGTTTGAGTTAGAAAACCTAAATTTGTTTGAGAAGAGGACTAATTGGTTGAGCAATAAATTTCTCTATTTTAACAATGTTGAATATAGTGTAGCAATGAATCCTATGTTTTTGGGATTTTTTTATTATACAATAATAAGAGTTTGTACCATTGTCCTATTTACAACTTTAGTTTGTGCATTCGTCTATGGATAATGAATTGGTATATTGTAACAATGTTGAATTTAGTGTAGATACACATCCTATATTTTTGGGCTTTTACGATCATATTTTAATAAGAGTTGGTATCATTCTCTTATTCACAATTTTAGTTTGTGCATTGGTTTGTGGATAAAATGTTGTAGGCCTCTTCAACTTGGTTTCCATATTTTCCCAACGCATGGTCCAAAAATTAAGGAATCAAAATGCAAATCTAGCTAATCCAAATGAATTCAAACTTCCTTTTAGAATGTGTGTTTCTTTTTGGACTAGGCAATATTCTTACACGGGATTAACTCCTTCAGGAGGCATCAAACAAGTATTTATAGTGGTTGATCATACTTTATTTGTGAAAAATTAGGAAATTCACCCAATTTCAAGTAGGTATTCATATCTAAATAACACATAATATTTACCATTTATAACATGGCCTTCATTGCAAGTCCAATGAGTTTACGTTGTAATATCTCTAGAATATCATTGTCATTTTCTCCTCCCTTTGGAGGGATCAAGCTGCCTCGTCCGTGATTAATTAATCACCTTGTTTTGTGGCTGCAGGTCCAGGTTTGTCTCAACGTTCTTTTTATCAAATGATATACCATCCCTCTACAGGACTGTGCCTCCAAAGGTGTTCATTACTTGGGTTAGACATTACACTTGGCCCCTGTACAGAAGCTAAGTCATGGAATTATACTCCCCAACGCAACATCGTCCTCAAAGGAACTATTTTATGCGTGGAATCTATTGGACTAGGAAAGGCAGCAAGGCTGGGTATGTTCTGTATGGGTGACAATATCCAATGGAGCATGATGTCTGATTATAAATTTCATTTATCTACAAAGTTAGAAGACAAAACTACAATATGTCTTGATGGTTCATCCATGCCATCTGTTGTAACTAACAAATGAAATTTTTTGAGGAGGGATTCTAGTTGTGATCCATCAAGTCAGTGGTTCAAGATCATCACCACAACCAGATCACTGTCACTTGTTCCCGGTATATAATAATATCAACGACAGTAGTGCGGATACTATAACATAACAGAACCCTCAATGTTAAAGGAAATAATTGTATAATAACACATCCCAAACCAATTGTTTTCTTTTCATTGAGTTGGCCTCCCCAAAATTGTAAGTGAACATGATCCATCCTCAAATGTAAATGCCTAAAAAACAAAAACAAAAATCAGAGGGAGGTATCAATCTTCAAAAGAATGGACTTCAAGAAATGCTATTGGATCTTATGACTTTATACAGTATAGGAATTCTGAAGGGTATCCTTATCCTTCTTCTTGTAGCTAGTACACTTGGGTGTTAGGTTTCTCGTAATATTATGGTAGGTTCCATTAACTTACATGAGAATGCATCTTCCACTCAGTACTTGTCTTTGAGGTTAATGTGTTTTTTTTTCAATATGCAGGCTTGGGGTGTGAGACATATCACGTTAATTGGCCATGATCATGTGGCTATGTTGAATCCACTGTGCTAGTGTTTATATACTGATGATGATTTTCTGAATGGATGTCAACTAAAAGGTAATGCAACAACATAGAATTTGAAGCACATTTTTCTTGGTGTGGTAGTTTCTATATCCTTTAGTGGCTTGATTTATTTGTTAATTATTTTGAGAGGCATGTGACTATATTCTGCTAAATTGTTTTGGTTCAAACCTTACTAAGCAGGAAGAAGAGGGTGTTTCTATGACCATTCCAATGCTTGGACATTTTGTGACAATAGACGAACTATAAAATATTATGAAGGACTGTATGCAGCTTAAATATTTGATTGAAATCCATGATGTCATTTTCTTGCTAACCAATACAAGAGAAATTCATTGGCTTCTAACACTTCTATGTGCTAATGCTAACAAGGTGGGATGAAATTGATTCAAAATATCTACAAAATTTCTATTGAAAAACTCTAAAATATGCTTGCTACATATCATATGGCATGATTTTTCACCTGTGATATTCATTTCAATGGATGGTTTTGGACTATTGCAACAGGGTACATATTTAAATTTGATGGATTAACATATTGGTGCACACAAGGAGAGAGGAATATCACTAAGATGGATGGTATGCATTCTCAGATGCATGCATACTTAATTCAAGGGTACACCTCCCTAATTCTATTCTTGGCGGCATGCACAGGAATTTTGGGACTTAATGTGCAGGTTTCAAGGAGGAATATATTTTTAAAATAAGAAAAAATCATTGCAACGAGGATGAATTCTAGGAGTTTTGATCTCTGCCATTGCATATTTAGAATCTAAAAGACTTTTAAATGCCTGAAAATCTGGAATGAGTAAATCTTGGGCACTTGGTCATCTTCCTCATGTATTTTCCATTGTTGGTGAATGCTTACATCTCTATTTTTCAGCCTAGTCAAGTTAATTTTGTGACATGGTGTGGGCCTTTGTCCCCTGGTTTCACTAAGACTATTATGAATTTTCCTAGTGGTCCTTGACCACAAAGATTGGTAAGGTAAGAAATTTCCTCTGATTAGGTTTAAACAATAAGAGTAGGGTTGTGTCTAGGCATATGTTGTAGGGTTGAAAATAGTGTTGCGTAGTGAGATTCATCTAACATAGATGCCTCACTGGAATTCTCTATCTCTGATTTGACTTCAAGACCCAATGGAAAACACCTATTGTTGGATCCTTCCCAAATATTATTACTATTTTCCTTGTTTATTTTACTTGTTGGCATAGTTCATTCTCAACAATTTATTTGTAGATCATAGGCAGGTGATACAAATACCCCTTTTTTGTTGGGAACAAAAAACCAAAAGTGAGAGGATTTCAAGAGGTGATAGTTTTTTTTTTCTATGAAACATGCACCCAAGGCTCATTTTAGGTGTCAAAACATTCCATGAAAATAATTGTGCAGTCAACATCTCCAATGATCTAAGGAAGTGCACCACATAAGCATCAAGACAAGGTCTAGAAATTCCCATGATAAGAAAGCTATCTTGAGTGTGAATATCCATCATGGCACAACCAAGGGTTATTAACATATCATACACCCCACATCAGATGAAGAGCCCCCAAGCATGATTTATACACTTTTTCCTTGCACCTAGAAAATGATAGGCTAGAGTTTTAGATCTTCAACCCACCTTCTCCTTTTATTTTTATACATTCTTTCTAAAAGAAAAAACACTTTTTATGGGAAATCCACACTAAATTTCCTTTTAAGGAGGGCCTTATCATACCCGGATGGTCACAATACACACCAATATGTGGTGTTGTATTCCTGTACTTGTAGTATTCTTGTACTACTAGGTACAAAGTATGAAATATACCAGTACTTTCTTGATGTGCTCTGGGTTTGGGTTTACATACCCATGATGCATACGTTTGTGGCCATCTTGTTTAATATATATACTACATATGAAGTTCTACAGATGTTCAAATTTCTGAAATTCTGCCAATTGTGGCATGATTATTCTACCACCATAGGTATATGAAAGCTTCAAAACAAAACTTCCTAAATTTTTCATTCACTTCCATCTGCGCCTGAAACCTATAAACAATATTTTATCTCAATGTTATAATATTACTCCATATTTTCATAATTAATAAAAATATTTCATCATACTTTTAGTTCCAAATCCACCTTATTAGCAGCTTGTAATGAATGGCACTAGTTAACATCAACTACAGGTTAGCACAAGCCCCCTTTCATAAAACAAAAATATATATGCTTGCAGTTATTGGTGAAGGTCAATGTGTGATATTTGAGGTTGTTTTCACTTGATGTCTTGTATCCTCAAGCCTTAATTA
Source organism: Pinus albicaulis (assembly GCA_034641835.2). NCBI lineage: Eukaryota > Viridiplantae > Streptophyta > Pinopsida > Pinales > Pinaceae > Pinus > Pinus albicaulis. Next base: position 1,656,651,401 of record CM076578.1, on the reverse strand, counting down.
ATATCGAAACATATACTGATTCACACAAAAACAAGACTTGGCCAACTGTAGGTGTTCCTTTATTTTTGGTTCACATAATCTCTAATGTTGTTGTTAGAATACGACTATTAAGAGATTGTGAAGCATCCCAACGAGAAGGTTGGAAGGTGAGTTCATGGAATACTTTTTTGTAACCATATTCTTGAGGAAGCTATAAAATTATTTTAAAAATACTAACATAGTTGTGCTACTAATAATTTTTTGCTTATATATCTAACACACGTTATTTAAGTAGAATAAATTTATGATGACAGTTTGTACAATAAGAACAATTAAATATTCTTTGAATTTCACTGAAAGGAAAAGTATTTTCCTGATTAGAAAATGGAAATACAAAACATATCTTTGTGTTTAGTTTCCTCATGTTCTTTACTTGAATTTGAAAAATATATGACTCGGTAGGTGCTTCTTGGTTTTTATGACCCATGCCACCTTCCAACCAATCCTGGTTGGCCACTTCACAACTTTATTCCATTTTCTGTGGTGAGGTGGGGCCTATAAAAGGCCATAGTTCTATGCTACATAGAGAAAGGAGGTATTGGAGATTTGAAATAATGTCTTGTTGTTGATATATTGGTTTCTACTCCACCAGGTAGGCAAAACACAAAGGGAATCAACATTACTCATAAAACAAATAAATCATCTCATGTTTGCTTATTATCAAGTTTTTCCCATTCCTCAACTAAGCTGTCAAAGTTTGGATATGTCAAGGTTAGAGTAATTGCAAACTCATTTGTAATGTAGTTGGATGGGAATTGAATAGACATGGCAAGATGGGACCTACATTTATTAATCTTGCAATCTATATGGATCCAAAGAGGTTAGTTTGAGTAGCTTACTCGTATCAATAAGATAAATGATATGTTAATTACCTTATAGGTGACACTACTTCCAGGTTGGCTATATCAGCAAGAGTTCTAAATTTGAAACTTATTAGATGGTGTGCTCTACCATCTCTAGACTTGAAATGATTTTCATCTACAAAATGCCTTCTTCTTGGAGCTGGTACACTTGGGTGTCAGGCTACTCATAATATTATGGTAGGTGCCATTAATTTACATGAGAATGCATCTTACAGTCACTACTCGTATTTGAAGGTAATGTGTTTTTTTTCAATATGTAGGCTTGGGGTGTTAGAAATATTACGTTAATTTACCATGATCATGTGGCTATGTCGAATCCTCTATGCCAACATTTATATACTCATGATGATTGTTTGAATGGAGGTCAACTAAAAGGAAATGTATCAATAGAGAATTTGCAGCGCATTTTTCTTGGTATGGTAGTTTCTATATCCTTTAGTGGCTTGATTTATTTTTTCCTTATTTTGAGATCCACATGACTGTATTTTGCTAAACTTTTTTGGTTCAAACCTTACTCAGCATGAAGCAGAGGGTGTTTCTATAACCATTCCAATGCTTGGAAATTTTGTGACAAGAGATGAACTATCGAATATTAGGAAGGATTGTATGTAGCTTAAAGATTTGATTCACATCTATGATGTCATTTTCTTATCGACTAGTACAAGAGAAATTAATTGGCTTCAAACACTTCTATGTGTTGATGCTAACAAGGTGGGATGAAATTGATTCAAAATATCTACAAAACACCCGATATTTTTTTCTTGTTAAGACCATCTAAGCATTGTGCTTTCTGATTATCTCTGATAGCAGATTCCCATCTTGTATAAAATCCATATTATTTGTAGGTGAAGTGAAAATAGAGAGATTTTTTAAGGTATGTATTGAGTTGAGTGATACCATGTTAGAAAGGATTAAGAAAATATTTTTATAAGTCTAGGTTGCAACAATTTGTTTAATGAATATAGGAAACATTGTGTAGTTGTGATGAGCTCATATAAGTATATTTTGCGATCTATAGAAACTTCGCTCTCATATAAGTTGAATTAGATAAATATGTAGATGTATTAACAACAATAAAACCCACCTGCAGAAACATTTCTACTAAAAGGCTCCATACGACTACGTTAACAATATTACAGAGAAAAAGCTACCAATAGACTCCAGGGTTCCCAATATCTTTTCCTTTCCCATTATGTATGGTAATATAATGTTATTAATGTCTATGAATGACCAAACAAATTAGGTCAATGGGACTAAAAAATACCATCCAATAGTCACATACTATGGGAGTTCCAAAGAAACTCCTAGAAGCTAAAAGGAGATTTGGGAGCAACACTATAACTAGGACTTAGGACTGAAAATTAACTCCATTTCCACTGGATTAAACCATGAAACCACTGATTTCTTGCTAATCCAAAAATACCATAGAACCATTACCCTTCCCATATTAGTGGTTTAATGGCGCATGACTCATGGGTTCCAGATTAAATCAATGAAACCATAGCTTTATTGCTAATCCATCATTACCATAGAGCCATGAACCTTCCCATATCAGTGTCTCTTATAACTTCAAAGATTCAAAAGGAAAAATAAATAAAATTTGAAGCATGGACTAAAACCTTACATGCTTCAACCCATTTAAAAAATTGGTCTTTTAGTTCATTTGCTGAAACTCAAGATCGACTACCTATTAAATCTCCAAATCAGATGGTTGTCCATATATTATTTTTTATTTTCTGCTATCTCTCCTGTCATGAAATCCAGAATTTTAATAGTCTTTACCTTATCACACCCTTTTGATACTATATAGGACCAGAACTTCCATTTTTGGTCCTGAGCCACCATGTGCATGGGCATCTTTGAACAAAAGAATCAAGTCTCATTTCATTCCCACTTTTTCTAAAGGCTCGATGACCTACTAGATATCCTTGATGAGACTTGGAAATCACTCTGAGTCCCAAAAAACCCATATTTCCAACCTTTTAGGGTAGTAGCGAACCTTCACACATGGACTTGGAAACCCTTTCTTTGTTCTAATATTTTTTCTTGTTCCATCTTAGATTTAACGTATTATATATTAAATTTGGCATTGATGTGGATAATATTTTTCCATTTGGATTAATTTTTTCACACTAACATCATTGTTTGATCATTTGGATAATTTTTTCATATTGTAATTCCTCATTTCTTGTTGAATTATATTTTTATTGTTATTTTTTGCAATGAACTAATTACTATGAATGTGTAGGAGAAGTCAATATTTAGTGTGCATCACTATTAGTTGATATAATCATAAAGACCTTGTTCATATATGATGATTGGCCATATCAAGTAGTTGTGGAGGATGCCATATCGAAAGCACTAAGAGAACTAGCATTTGTAAAAACATTTTCTGCTCCACTTGTTAGATGGTCATTTAATTTTTAGACGGTCATGTCTTGATGTAGGGGCATAATTTAATTTTCTGAATTTACCTTGGTAATTTCTAGAGAATTTAGTTTGTTATATTGAACGGTGATGTGTGTCCAATAAATGGCTTTATTTCCAAGTGGAGCTCGAGATCATCCGGAGGATCATGAGATAACTATTGTCATGATAATTTATTTTCCTATTTTGGGTTGATTGGATCCTATATTTTTGGATCTAAAACGAATTGTAATTAATGTCGAAACATATTAATAAAAAAATGTGTTAATTTTTAGTTAACGATGGTATTTTCTATGCTGGGAGTAATTTACTTCAATCTTTTAGCCCAATTCAATTTCCTATTTAGCGATCACATTAACATTGACAGTAAATGTTGATAGAACATAAGAAAATAACTAGAAGACAAGCCAAGACAAGAGGACACAATATTTTGGCAGATGCCAAGGAAAAACTCCAATGTGGGAAAAACCCTTTGATCAAATCTTCTTATTATTCTTCAAATTCAGCAGAGAGAGAAAGTACAAGTTATAGCAGCCAACATGATACAATACATCATACAATACATAGGAGTGGTATGGCTATGAAGTTCAATATGAAATAATCTATTGATTGCTACTATTACTATTATATAAGGGGTGCTCTTCCAATGGCCATTTATTAGCTATGTGAAGAAGGATTTGTGGAATTTGTATTTACTATAAGATTATGTATAGCTGAGTTGCATACAACTAAGTAGAATTTGGTAGGAAGTTTGGAGTATGTGTAATTCATAATGATATTTTCTTCTCTTCATTGACGACTTTTCAATGTGTGAGTTTTGACCTAAGACATTGCATTATCAATGTGTCAAGGCTCAAAACTCGACCTATATGTCAACTACTTCTTATGATCGTTCCTAGGAACATGAATCCTAATTTTTGTAGGTTTAAAATTTATCACAAGTTTTCTCTATTGTGGTCGAATTTGTGGATGTTATCTCAAAATTTATTTAAGGTAACATGGATCTAAATTTCTTATGAACTTTCAACACTATAACAAACTTTGGTGCAAATTGTTGATCAATTCTCACTTGGTTAGGGTTATAGATGTTAATGAAAATTTTGTGTGCATGCATGAGAGTTGGGTGCAAATGCTCAATGTTGTGTAGCATTAGTGTGATAAATATGGGATAGTACAAAGCATAGTTTTGAAGATTATTCTAAGTTGACTCGTACCTAATCAACTCAGTCAAGTTGATTGTTGGTTGAACGATTAACTGTTGGTTCAATGGACAGAAGATCTTGCAGGCCCAACTACCAAAGGGGAAAATGGAGCCCATCATGGGGTTCTCTTTGTAATTCTCCACCACTTCTACCTTCCATGCTTCCTCAAACTCCTCTCCAACCTCAATATCAGTGGTAGTAGTAGCATAAGCAGCAACACTACACTTAGTAGAACTAGAACGCATTTTCCAAAATGCACGAGAACTACTTCCCTCACAAGTCACCATGTGCCATGCTTGGTCTTGGTGGTTCGCTTCCTTCAACTCCTGGTTCAACTACCATATCTTCATTGGAACCAAAACCCTGAACTCCACTAGACAACGATTCACCATTTTGTACTAGTGATTCGCCATTTGTATTGGTGATTCGCCATGATTTTACAGAATGTCTATAATCTTAGAGATTTTCAAAATTATCTTGTATTATATTATTAATAAAATACCTTCATTTTTCTTATGTATCATGTGGATCATACATTTATTATACATATAAATTTAGGGGGGTTCTTAAATTTTTCCCTGACCTTCAAAGATATAATGCCATAACCATAAAATATTTATGTCAACAATAGACCTACCTTACATCATAGCCTAAGAAAATAGGATAAATGGATCCAAAGGCTAGATTTCACAGGAAAACCACAAACCATGTTTACTCTATGTAGCTTAATATATTACAACAATATACAAGTGTGCAAAATCATAAAATTCTCACATTTCTCTTTAAAATAAGTGACTATCAAGTCAAACTAAATATGCAACATACAACATATGGATCACCTCCTTATCATGTGAGGTAGTCTCTAGTCTTAAACAAGGCAGTGATCCATCATATTCATAAACATGTCAAACCAATGAAAACATTTGCAATGATATGTTAGCTTAAGGACTATAAGAAACTGGTCATATTCATGTAAATAACTCTATAGCTCACGAAGATAATAACGTTCACGTAGATCCAAAAGTTCAACGTAACCATAAAGGCACATAAGGAAAACCTTTCACCATGAACATTCAATAATCTCAACAACCTACCACGTATCAAAAAAATTCATCATCCACAGTCCAAATGGATTGAAGTAATTATACTTATCTATTTAACTTAAAATTATTAGTAACTAAAGGATGGATTTCAACTCTCCACCCAAACATATGGTACCTACACTGCAGTATTTCTTGTAGTGAACCACTCGTAAGATGAATTCAGAGTTTGAGGAGTTACTTTCTCAAGGGAATTTCACACCAAGATTATGTCAAACTAATAAGAGGAATTCATTGTCCAAGTGGTTTATTAACTGCTCTCTAGTAGTAGGCACCACAGTGGCTCTCTGTCGCTTTGAGGTCAATCACAATAATTCACCCAAGGCTTAGCAAATGAATTGCTTAGTTGTAGGAGATTGAATACACTACATAGGTGGTTTATCAAATAGATTTTCAAGGAAAACACTGCAAGAGGCTATAGCCCATTTTACATGCAGTTTATCAAATTACTTAGCAAGCACTAAGTGGTTTATCAACATCCTTGGCAAGCACAAGGTGGTTTATCATGTCCTTTCAACAAGTACCATAGTGGCTCAACTTACTGACTTAATGGTTTGTCAACCTTCCAACAAGCACTAAGTGATTCAACTCTCCACTAAGCTTCCCACTAGCCAATAAAAAACGAGAACACAATCTAGGTCTCAACACAGTCATAGGGAACACTTTCTTGCAATTACAAAGCACTGGATCAAGGACTTTTCTTCTTACTCTACAGTTTTTTGGGTGTTTCTTTTCTATGTGCTTTCTTCTAGTCTTGTCTCGTTCTACACTACTTTATTTCTTCTCCGCATTCTCCCCCTCTTCATGTTCTCCTTTCTTTTTCTCTCTTTTGTGTTGACTTCCTCCCCATTTGGATGGTCATCCTCTTTCCGCCACATCCCATAAAGAAGAGGACAATATAGACACTCCCCTCCACTCAAGATACCCACACCAAGATTTTACAGCTATAAAATTGGGTAATTTAACTATGAGACATTTTTTTTTTTTTAATTTAGCAATATTTTACTGTCCAAAAATAAATAACACAAATTGGTGAAAAATTTTATCAACAAATTCTAGGGAAATTTAATAAAATTAAAAACATGTGATGGTTAGAGAAAATATATGCACACTCATTATATTACTCCATTAAAATTCTTTGCAAAAGTTTACAAAATAAAGTGGACTATCGTCAAAATAATGTTCACAATCTCGATCCAATTTCGTAGTTCTGGTTCGATAAACATCTGCCACGAAAAGTCTGCTCAGCCTACTCGGATTTCTCAGGAAATTCATTTTATGGATTCTATGGTAGCACAAGTGACGACTCGATAAAAGCAGATCTCTTTGTGCGACTTCTCCACATTGGATGAGAAACACCCCTGATATGTGTTCCGACGATAGCTTCGAAACAGGGATCAAAGTCATCCTATGTGATCTGCTACCTCTCAATTGATGGTGTCTCAACCCCTTCTCCCATCTCAACCGTGGCCTCAAAATTTTGAGCTTATGGAGGCCATATCTCATGGAAAGAGAGTACATGCATGTCGTTCATGTCATGGATTTTCTTTCATGGAGTTGCCTTAAAACACAACAGCTTGATCTGTTATAGATACCGTTATACCTACGGCGGATTTAAGCTTATAACCTGTAACTAAAAAATAAATCAATTTAAATCTATCTTAATTTTAAATTAATTAAATTAATCTAGATCTATTTAAACTCCAAATCAATTCCAAATCAATGACATAGAGAATAAATCTCTTTTCACACTTCAAGAGATTTGATTGAAAATAAATGTAATCTCTTAATTTTTTTATATTTTATATTTTAAAAATTTATTTTATTCTATTTTATTTTTATATAATTTGAATAAGTAAAAATATTTTAATTAATAATTATTATTATTATTATTATTATTATTATTATTATTTTTATTTTTATTTTATAATTTGATCCGTTAAAATATTTATATAAAATAATAATAAAAAACAACTAGAAAATGCCTCAATTTTATAAAAAACAATTTTTTTAAAATAAACTATATTACCCATTAATTAATGAAAATGTATTATTTGCCAATTCCATACTACCCATTAATTAATGAAAAGGAATTACTCCCACAAGAAACGTCATTACATTACAGTAATAAAGTTGTTTTTGAGTTTTTATTTTAATATGTCATTTTTATTTATATGAACATTAATGTATATGAGTTATTTAAAGAGTTTTTCATTTTAATATGTCATTTTTATTTATATGAACATTAATGTATTTGATTTATTTAAAAAATTAAAATAATTTTAGGTTAGTTGACACAGTTGTTAAGGGTAATAATAAGTTAGTTTTTTTTCTCAAATTAATATTAATTTTAAACCAATATAATATGAAGAAGAAAAAAAATGTAACTAAAACCTAATAAATTATTAACCCAAGCCTACTTGTAGCCCTGTCACATGAAATGAAAGCTAATGTGACAGTAAAAAGACAAGATTTGTATAGATTCGAAACGATAGTCATTGTGGAAGTAAATGTGAATGTTTTTCATGGAAAAAAATGTTGCGTATAAATGCACATGTTTCATTTTGACGGCTTGTCAGAATTGTCATTGGTCAAACCTGGAATTTCAAATTTTCTTTACTCTGTTTAGTGTGTTGTGTTTTTTAATATAAATTTTACTTTTACTTTTTTATAAACACGGTGGAAAGATAAGGCGAACAATGAAGGCGATTGAATCATATTAGTTCAATGTATTAACTTTATGGATAGTGTTTCGGTTATGTTTAATTAAAAACACACTCAATATGTAGGGTTGAAACAACCTTACAATATGTAGGTTTGAGATTAAAAACCAAAGGATCAAACATACTACAAAGATACGTTAACTATCAAATTTTTAAAGAATATTAATAAAATTAAAAGAAAAATGGTTAATACTAAAAGTAAAAGGAATAGGATTAGATCATATATGGAGGTGTAGGTGTAGGTGTAGGTGTAGGTGTAGTTTAATTTTTTTTTTCGAACAAATTCAGTTGTATTATATTTTTTTAAAAGGGTGAGGAGAAGAACTTTCTTAGTACAAAATTCTCTCAAATTTGAGACAGAGTGAAATTTGCTTGGGAGTCATTATATGATATGTGCTGCTTGAGCTGCCATTTTTTCCCTTCTTTTAGAGACAGACATTGTTACATTTGTGTTGTACTGTTTAACAAACTGATCTAATAACAAAATGCACTTAAACTTTCATGGTAATCTATATATGCTACTACATTTTAAAGCAGAAAACATGGAGATTCAGAAATTTTAGCGAGTTATTTGTTCACGGTAATTTCACTTCCTCTATACTTGCTTCATTGGTCCTGAGAAGTGGAGCCTTGCTCATATTTCTTCCTGAGAGCTTCTTTTATGAATTTGAGTGATTCCTCCAAGTGGCTGCAGCGATTCTTGACTGTCCTCGTATCGTTGTTACAAGTCTTCCATTGTGATCAAATGTATTCCATCTTTGCTTTTGTTTTTTCCTTATCTTGCTGGATTTGATTCTTGAGACTTTCAATTACAATTCAATGAGATTTGCAAAAGGCGCAGGGATGCGGCCTATCTTCCAAGGGATCCATTTGTTGTTGAATGTTACGATCTCTTATGTTGATGTCCTTGTTGCCTGCAATTTCTTTTACAATTTCTTTTGATATGTTTGTTGCTTCCCTCACTCCTGAATTCTGATGAGAGAGATCATTGATAATATCAAACTACGTATATGCCTTTTTGGATGGGAAAGGCCAATAGAAAGCAAAAATGATGGAATGGATTGAGAAAGGCAGAAATTAGTATGAAGGGAAGTAATGAGTGTGAAGTGGAAAGAAAGAAATGTGAAGGGAGAGAATAGAGTGTAGGGGAGCGTTGTAGAGATGCGAAGAAAGCCAACAGATCAGGTAGAAAAGACAAGGAGAAGATTTAAAAGAAAGCGTTGCGTTGTGGATAAAAATCCCATACAAAGGCGAGGACTTAGCTGTTGTTGTTGGATCCTGATGAGAGGTGCGATTTTTATAATCAAACAGAGGAGGAGTAATATGCGGAGTGATCACAGGAGGCAATGCGTTATAGGATATGGGAGTACAAGGCGCAAAGATTTGAGGAATATTGCAGAGATAAGGAATGATTTCCTTTTTAGTCTTTTGCTGGGTTATTGGTTCAAGAGTGATCTTAATATATTTCTTGGAATTCTGAACTGATATGATGTGATTGTAGCTTTTCATCAGAAGTAAGGAGGGGGAATCAAGGGTTAGGGATTTGGGATAAGGTGTCACTAATTTTTGCAAGTCCTCTACTCCTATGAACTCCTTCATTTGCTTGGTCATCCGCTTGCTTGTTATTCTTTCTCAAATTGTGATAGTAATCGATATTGCCAATGTGATTTGCTATTTTTTGAGCTCCCTTTAGAATTTGATTGAAACCTGCATTTTTTGGGAGAGTTTTACTTACCATTGCAAGGATAATGAGAGAAGAATCTCAAAAAACAATAACATCATTTACCTTTTTTTCCTTTAGTATTTTGAAGCCTAATAATAGTCCGTAAGCCTCTGCTTTGTTATTTGTCATCTGACCCAACCCCCAATTGTAGAATATCTAAGTTGAGTTGTTTTGAAGAATTATGGTTCCTCCAGTTCCTGCCTTGCTTGGGCTTTTCTTTGATGCACCATCAAAGAAGAGGCAGACTTTATTAAGAGAATTAACCCCAAATTGAAACTCCTCTTTTGTATTTCTGGTTTTCTAATTCTGATGCACCTTTATGTTTTTTGGGTGAGGTCCTTGGCTGATCTTGTTAACTACGAAGTTGATCCAACTCCTTTCATCCTCTTGGAGGTGGCTCATATTTATTCCTTGGAGCCCTTTAGCAGAGAGAAACTCCACCATCATCCCCCATGCTTTTGATATTGTTTTGTTTACTGTTAGGACTTTGTCTTTGAAGATTATCATGTTTCTTGCTAGCCATATTTTCCAGCAAAGGAAAGAGGGGAGGTTGTTTCAAAAACGTTGCACTGTTGGTTTGTTTTTAAAAGTGTGAGGGTAGTTGCTCTTCCACTTGCTCAAAAACTGATTTATAGAGAGGTTGTAATTCATATTTACTTCTATGGGTGCCACCATCGCCTCCCAGCATCTTCTTGAAAAGGAGTATTCCAAGAAAAGATGTTGGATTGTTTCCTCAGCCTCCTTGCATAGGGGGCATTGTGACGGGCCACAAATTCCTCTCCTCTTTAAATTCTCTGCAGTTAATGATTTGCTGTGAAGTAGAGTCCACAAAAAGATTTTTATTTTTGGAAGAGATTCAACCTTCCATGCTAATCTCTAGTATTTCCATTCATGTTGTCTCTGATTCTCTTGAAGTTTTTGGTATCCGGTCCTTACGGTGTAATCTCCTCCCGTTGGTTTCCAATAATGGACATCCTTAGAGTTTTTATCAGTTGGGGCTACTCCCGCCAAGAGAGAAGTCAGTTGGTTCCATTGAGCTGTGAGATCACTTGGTAGGTTGGGTTTGGCCCATTGCTTGCATTCCTCGTCCATCTCCCAAATGGAAATGTCTACCAATTTTTGAAGTCCTTCCCTAGTCATCCATATTTTTAAGTCTTGCAATTCTAGGATGTTATCCAAGGGAGGATGTCCCATAATGCTATCTTTCCAAATGTTTATTTGTTCCCTATTTTCGGGTCTCATTTTGATTTTTTCCTTGATTAGTTGGGTTGCATTGATGATTTCTTTCCAAATTTGGGTGCATGGTCTAATCGGAGGATATTTTTTCCACGATTGAGACCCTTGTTGCATTGAGATATTTTTCCTCAAGGGCTGCTTTCCACCATAATTTTTCCCCTGTTAAGAATCTCCAAGTTATCTTGCTTCCCAAAGCCATGTTCATTAATCTTGGAAGTTTTATGGAGAGTCCTCCATTTTTGTATGAGGCTATCACTTGTTTCCAATTTATCAAACTAAACTTTTTCCTTTCTCTTTTCCCTCCTTGCCAAAGAAAGCTTTTGATTATTAGTTCTATTTGTTTGTGGGTACTTGCAGGAGCTACAATGAGAGAAAATTGGTATAATGGCAGAGCAAACAAGATGGATTTAATGAGAGTAATTCTCCCAGCTTGGTTTAGCCAGAGCATACCCCATGCTTGGATTTTCACTTTCATTTTTTTTCTGCAAATTTACTCCATATTTTAGTCTTCATATTTTTCTTACTTATGGGTAGCCCAAGGTATTGGAAATGATCCCAATTGTTTTAGAAGGGAATATTCAGAATTTGAGACATCCACTGTGAAATTCTTATAGGAGTATTCCAGCTATATATGTAGATTTTTCCATTATTTACCATGCCTCTGGAGACATCCAAGAAGCTGTCCAAAATAGATTTGAATCTTCTTGTGAAAATGCATGAGGCTCCACCCAAAAGAAGAGTGTCATCAGCAAACAAAGAGTGGTTTATTCTCTTAGTTCCACTGCTGATGGAGAGGTCGGTTAGGGTGGAATTTCTTCTACTGTGCTCCAATTTTTGGCTTAGAGAATATGCCATAAGGATGTAGAGAAAAGGGGACAAAGGGCAACCCTGCCTCAGTCCCCTTGAGCTTCAAAAAAAGTTACAAGGCCTGCCATTTAAAAGGGGGGCTATCTAAGGGCCAGTTGTACAAGCTTGAATTAATTCAACAAAATCATTAGAGAAGCCAAAAGTTTTAAGGACAGCTGCAAGAAAGGAGAGATTAACTCTGTCAAAGGCATTTTCCATATCCATTTTTAGGATGAATGCTTTTTCATTGTTGGAGAGGCTAGTGTGGATGAATTCTTGGACAAGGATGATGTTTTCCACAATCTGCCGATTGGGAACAGACCCGCCTTGATTTTCAGATATTAGGGAAGGGAGGAGGGTATTAAGCCTGCCAGCTATAATTTTGGAGATTATTTTGTATGAGGCATTACATAGAGAAATTGGCGAGAATTGTTGAAAGTAAGCAAGAAACAGTGAAGGAGGCCTCCTGAAACATCTTTCTTGATCCTAGTTGGAAAGTGATCACCTAAACTAGGTGGGGACCACACATGTGATTTTTGTCGAAAAATCTATTTTTAGACTATGTCTATTTTTAGACATATGGAGCATGGTTCGGGGATTCCAGTTTGAGATTCTTGGAGCATTGGTCATGTTGGTAAAAATAGATGAGACTCTATTTTTTAGGTCGAAGAGGTCGAAGGCTATTTTTAGACTGCCTCTCCTTAAAATAGGGAAGTCAAATATTATTTACCCTTAATAATATTTGGACTCTAAACTTCAGTTTACTCTCTTGGAGCACTTCAGTTTGACCCCCGGAGGTGGGGCATGCAGCTGCTAGAAGGATTTACGCTTTTCCTATGAGTTAGGTGAGCTAATGCATGGTTGACTTCAGTTAGAGCTCAAGTGGCGGAGTTCGGTGGAGTTGATGCGACAGTTAATGGAGATGGTGTTCTGGTTAACTAGTTGAACTAGTTGTATTTAGTTTAACTAGCTAATACACTAGAGATGAGTTGTGTGAATTAAATATTATTTAATTCACAAATTATTAACTCATTATTCAACTAAAGAACACATCGGTTTAACTCATTGCATGGACAGTTCAGTGGCGACAAGTGAAAGAGGTAGATGAAACGGTGGAGTTAGGTATCAGTTGCGACATCAGTTGTGCATGAGATTTGCACTACACTTGGAGGAAATTACCAATGACAATTGCGTAGTTGGAGCCAGTGAGATTCGAACCTGGATCTCTATTTAGACCAACCTTGATTGCACAATAGAGGCAGAGAAGTAGTGGGTGTGTTTTGAACCTGTGACTTGTTCAAAACCAAGCTAGTTTTTGTGTAGCTTTGGGAGATAGTACTGAGTACTTGTGAGGAGTTTGTACTATGTATTTGTTGCATGTTCTCTCCATTTATAATATACTATAGCTGGGGGTTTTCAGCTATAAGCTTTCCCCATACATACTGTGTTAATGTGTGTAATGATTTGATGTGCTATCGCTTCTATTCTTTCCGCATGTGACAATTAATTGTAGAAGAGATTATGTGTTATGCATGCAATTCGAAATTGATGTGTGATCGAGTTAATCTCTATTGAATAAGTGATTTATTCAGCAAATTTCTACGGGAATCGATTAAGAGAGGATGGGGTAGAGATGTTAGGGATAAGAGCCAAGAAGATTGAGTTGGTGAATCCTACAATTTTTCTTTTCCTCATTACATATCTTATCATTTTCAGCAGATCCTTTTTGATGAAGTGCCAGTAAGTACGATAGAAATCTATGGGAAATCCATCAGGGCCTGGAGCCTTGTCCAGCTGCAAATCCCAAACAATTGTCTTGACTTCCTCTTCTATTATTTCCTTAGTAAGGAAGATATTGGTGTCAATGTCAATAATTCTTGGAATATGTTTCATAAACTCTTCTGGATTTTCATGACTTTCTGTTGTTATTAAAAGATATTTGAAATGGTTGAAGGCCTCATTTTTTATTTCTTCTTGCCCTTTTAATTCTTGTCCATGTCCTCATGTTATTTTTTCAATATTTTTCTTTATCATCATTGTTTTAGCTGAATTTTGAAAGAAGGAGGTGTTCTTGTCTCCAGCTTGCATCCAGAGCTATCTAGATTTAAGCCTCCAAGTTTCTTCTTCTTATTTGTTGTTCCTGTAGATTTTCCACTGCACTTCTTTTTATATTGCTTGCTTCTCAATGGTACTGTCATTGCTTTCAATATCCTCTTGGATTTTTATTAGCTCAATTTTTAGGTCATATTTCTCTTTGTGTGGCTCCTTATAACTGATTTTTGCCCAATATTTTAAGCTTTCTTTAGTTGCTTTTAACTTTGTTTCCCAAATGAAAGTTGGTGATCCATTAATGTTTCTCATCCAAATGCTTTCCACCTCTTTTTTGGCTTCTTCATTTCTGCCCCATAACTGATTATATCTAAAAGGGAGAGGTCCATAATTTTCAGCCATGCCAAGTTCAACTAGTATCGGTTTACGATCAGATGTTGCTGAAGGGATGATTCTAGAGGATGCTCTACTGCAGTTGACTACCATTTTATCTCAGATGAGGATCCGGTCTAATCTTTCTTTGATGTTTGCCTTTCCTATTCTTCTATTATCCCAAGCATATTTTCCATTTTTTTGGGGGATATCAAGAAGGTTGCATTGCTCTATTATTTCTTCTAAAGTTTCTTCTGCTTTGAGAATGAGATTTAAATCTCCTCCTACAATGAGCTTATCTTCACGATCTTCCATTGTTTTTCCTTTTAAAGTTTTCCAATATTTTTCCTTGTCCATGTAGTGATTAGGAGAGTATATGTTGTAGATGCTAATTTTCCCCCCATTTTCAGCATTTTCCAATTTTATGTTTATCCAATGCTCTTTTTTTGTGGAGTGTTACATATGCCATTTTCCTTTTTTCCATATAGTGCTTATCCCTCCTGATGCTCCATTAGCTGATATTGCTTGCCCTTCATAGATTCTTGATTTTTCTATTATCATGTCCATTTCTTGGCTACTTAGTTTTGTCTCTTGGATTAAGAGGATGTCAGGTTTTTCAGTTTTAATCAGGTCTTTTAAAAAGTTGACTTTGGAGGGATGACCCAACGCTCTACAATTCCAAGAGACAACTATCATTATTTACTATTGTTGTTGACTGAGGGACCCTTCCCTTTATTTTCCTGCTGCACTTTCTCCTTATTCTTTGGTCCTTTTTCAAGGAAGCTCTCTAGTCCCTGTTACGTTCCCAGAGAAATATCTTTGACTTCTGCCTCATCCCTAATTTCTTTGTTTATTTTCCTTCCAAATTTCTTAGTATTTTCAATGTTTTAAGGAGTTTCTATAGATTGGTTCCTTGTGAGGATTCGATCCGGGATTTGGGGAAGAGGATTGGAAGGGAGGAGGGGGGGAAGGACTAGGGGAAGATGGGAAGGGAGATATGAGGGGATTGGGGTTTGGGGAGGAAGTAGAGATCGGGGCCTTGGATGATATGGGGGCTTTGGACAGGATATCGAAGTGGTTTACCCCCAGAAGGGAGTCAGGAAGAGAGGTAGATGGTTGAGATGAGGGGTTAGTGGATGGGGAAGGGGATCCAGGCGAAGGAGGTGGCTGAGGGGCTGACTGAGGTTTTGAAGCCATATTATTCTTTTTTACTTGTTCCCATTTTGGTTCTGGATTTTCTTCTGCAGTTTTTTCAGGCTCTTCTCTCTTACTACATCTATTGGAAAAGTGACTGTATTCATGACATACCTTACATTTGAAGGGGATTTTCTCGTAGTCCAGCTGTTCTATATGGGTCCAGTTTTCAACCTTGATCTTGACAGCTTCCGGGACACCCTTTCCTAGGTCCACCTCAACGCAGATCCTCACACAGGCCTACATGTTGTCTTTGGGTTCACTCCTGTCGATATATTTTCCAACTCCATTTTCTATTGCGCGCATAGAATCATCTCCCCAACAGTGGAGCAGAAGATGAGGCAATCTGACCTAGACTGGAACGACATTAGGGACGTCCAGTTTAAGGTCAAAATCCAGAGTCCAACGACTAAGGTATAATCCCCTCGTGTCCATGAAGTAAGGGCCACTTCGAAAGATGAGGTACCAGTCACTCTTGGTCTCAAAATGAAAGGTGAAATAGCCCCTGCCACAGAAGCGAATATCGATTTTTCCTTGGGTGAACTGAGCCCAGTTCCTTTCCACCCATTTCTACACTGTTTTGGGGGAAGGCCACGGTCCTGTGAATTGACCAACTAGACCTTTTTCAGCAAGTGAGATCACAACTTTCTTGGGCACAGATGGGGGTAGAGAGATCTTTGGAATGGATTCCAATTTTTTTACAAATTTGGTAGAAAATTGCCTGGTTCATTGAGGTCCAAAAGAATTTATGAGAGAAGCGAATGCAACTGATGATTCATCTGGTTGAGCACCGATCAGATTTGCAGTAGCAGCAATGGGAGAGGGCAGCCCCGAATCTGGCTTTGGGGAGGCCATGGGGGCAATGGCCCTGGATCAGAATCGCAAAGGCAACAACGGCAGCTAGGTCATAGCGCATCAACAACTCTTCTGTGCAGGTGCAGTTTAATTACTAAATAGAAATATTCTTATTATCCTGCCAACGTGAGGTATCACCCAATCGATATCGCGTTGATTCCTTATTAACTTATTTTTTGTAAAAAAAATTAAGTTAAAATTTATAAAGTTAACATTATAAATAAAATTAGTTTATTCTTTTCATATATTTTAATTTTATTTATTTAAATTGTGATTTGCTTAAGAAAGTTGAGTACTATTCTTTCGTGATGGTTTCAGTCGTCCCTATTTTAGTAACAATTTTGTTCTGACATTACAGGTGGTATAGTTTATTAATGATGACATCGCAGGTTGTACAGTTTATTAATGAGGCAAAACTCAGCCTTGTGTTAATCAGATAGCTCTGCAACAACCCCATTATCTCGCACACTTTGAAATGATTAGTCGGATACAATTTCTTCACCCATTCCATCCATTCTGACTCTAACTCTTCTTCAGGGGAACCCTTCCACTATTTCTCTCCTCTTCCTGTAATTTTAGGTGGTTGATATGCCTTCTCAGAAGTGACATATTAGCATCCATGATACTTCTCCCACCCTCTTCCCAATCCAAAACAATTTATGTCATAAACCCTAAACACACAGTCCATTATCAAATTTAAAGACAATTATTCAAGAAAACTTGTAAGATGGAAATAATTATTACCTGAACTAGACTCGTACATGGGGCCAGATATTTCCCTAACCACATTTGATGGCAGCAATTTCTTTCTCTCCTTCATTTAAATTTGTTGAAACATCTATCTGTGAAGAGGGAGCAGCCCAGAGGAGGTTATTTGTAGGTGGACATCTCCATGACAGGGCTTGGGTAGTAATGCTATATAAAATCTTGCAGCTCTCGTAGCCATTCCTGAAAGGGAATGAAGCTTATCTCAGTGGATGAATTTATAAAGAAATAAGTGTCTACAATTATATTTATAATTGCATGGCTTCCTTTCTCTATAGTTGCTTCTGCCTCGCTGCCACTTAAATTGCGTCCAGTGGAAGCTAGGAATTGCGTGTCTGAGAGTACAACATTTAGCATGCTTTCACATGGCTCCTGTGCGTAATGTTAAAATATCTAATTAACTCTAGCATGGAGATTTAACTATATTTACAGAGTCAATTAAGTGAGTTAAGTGAGCATTGAGTCAATTCGAGTTATGTGATGGTCAAGTCGAGTTATGTGATAGATGAGTTTGGTAAATGTGTGCATGTAAAGTGATTCGTTAGTCGAAAAGGATGAATACCCTTCACTGGGCTCATTGTATTCAGAGAGATTGAATTTTGTGTGATTAATAAAAGAGCCGCAACTCGTGTGTTTTATTGTGTGTGAATTATTTGTGTTATTTGTGCCTTTACTTTTCTGCCTTTCCAACAAATTGGTATCAGAGCCAGGGAGGACGGATCAACAATCATCTGTGTGTGAGAAGAGAAAAAAAAATTCTCTCTTATTTTAAGCTATAACACATCTGTTACATTATAGTGAGAGCATTATAACGCTGATCAGTTCAGCAAAAAACCGTGTTACGAGGAGCAAACTTAACATGATTTGCATGCACGCGGGAAACCTTGGTTATTCGGTGTGTTAAGGGACTAACACGAAATAGTACCATTGAGAAGTGTGTTAACATGTTGTCGTATTAAACTTTCGATGCGTTAAAGGTTAAAAAAAGGTCAACGGAAATTATTCAAGGATTATGTTATTCCTTAAAAGTCATATACCTATCAAAAATTCTTTTTTAAGGGTTTGATTTCTTTAAAAGCTCTTTCATAAAGCACATGATTGTAAAATGAAAGTTTTAAAAGGAATTTTTTAATGGTCTTTGAAAAGTGGATATTATAAAAGTATTTTTTTATATATATATTTTTTTTATAAAAGAAATTTTTATATAAAATAAAACTAGGGTTTTTTTCTAAGGTTATTTTTTGATCTTTGCAAAGCTTACAAAAAAGAAACTTAGGGTTTTATGATAGAAGTCAATTTTTTTTTAAAGAAATATGGCAACATCGAGTTTCCAGCCGCAACTTTCCTCTTTCATAGAGAAGGATTATGATGTGTGGGCCATTAAAATGGCGACCATGTTAAAAGCGCATGATGTTTGGGATCGTGTCATGTTTGGGTTTGCATAACCTCAGAATGGAACAAAAGAACGAGGTCTCGGTAATGAAGAGAGGGAACAATGGAAGAATGCACAAGTGTCGCTTCGTATCCAGCAGGGAGTGGACCGAGCAGTGTTCCAGAAGATTATGATCACGTCTTCAGAAAATTAAGCATGGGAAACTTTGGCGACAAGTTATCAAGGTATGACCAAAGTCAATATTGTTAAATTGTACAATACTATGAGATATTTTGAAAGTCTGTAGATGAAGGAGATAGAGGACATCAATTCTTTCATGAATTGAATCATGTCTATCATAAATCAGTTAAAAATTTATGGTGAAGAAATTAAAGATCGAACAATGATTAAGAAGGTCCTTAGATCTTTGTTTACCAAGTTTGATGTTGTGGTAACAGCCATAGAAGCCAAGGACTTGGAAAAACTAACAGTTGATGAGTTGACAGGATCACCTCTATCGCACATAAGGAAAGGATAGACATAAATAAGGATTCCACTTTAGAAACTGCCTTCAAAAGTCAACTTTCTATTTCAAGAGGTCGAGGCAGAGGTAGATCGATAGGTAGAGGACGAGGCAGAAGATATGGTGGTCAAAGAAATGGACGAGAAGAGAATGAACATGAAAGTGGAAGCAACAACAACAAAAACTTCAACAATAACCAAAGGTTGGAAAAATCAAAGGTGATATGTTATTATTGAAATAAATTTGGTCACTATGCCCGTGATTGCAAGAAGAGGATAAATTATTAAGGAAACCAGAGAGCTAATGTTATTACAAAGAATACTAACTCCATGTTCCTAGCTTGCCATGACATGCATAAATCGTTTGATAATGTGTGGCTATTAGACAGTGGTGGCAATAACCACATGAAAAGGAACAAGAATTTGGTTGCAAATTTGGATAAATCCGTAAAGACGGAGCTAAAGTTGGGGACTGACAAGACTGTGGATGTAGATGGCAAAGGAGTGTTCAATATTCTAACCAAGCAAGGGGAGCCAAAGACAATCTCAGAGATATATTATGTTCCTGGTCTCAAACATAATTTGATAAGTGTTGGTCAATTGACACAGAAAGGATACAAAGTTACCTTTCATGGGAAAGAGTGTGTTATTTATGATAAACCCCCAAGAATGCAGCTGATATAAAAGCTACAGATGATGAGGAACAAACTATTTCCTCTAATTATAAATTACAACGATCAGGTCAGTTCTTTTACAGTTGCGTGTTCTAATGATTATTGATTATGGTAATTTCGGTTTGGACACTTGCACTTTTATGGTTTAAGATTATTGCAACAGAAACAGATAGTCAGAGGATTACCCCCCATCAAAGAACCTACTAGTACTTGAGAGTGTTACATCTTGGGAAAGAAACACCATGAAAGTTTTTCGAAGGGAGTTTCATACAGAGAAAAGAAACCACTTGAGTTGGTGCATACTATCATGTGCGGACATATGAGGACGCAGTCAATTGGTGGAAGTTGTTACTTCCTCACTTTTATTGATGACTATAGCAGAAAGACTTAGGTATAATTTTTGAAGCAGAAGTCTGAAACTTTTGCAATGTTCAAATAATTCAAAGCCTTAGCATAGAACCAAAGTGATTGACAGATCAAGGTATTGAGATCAAATCGTGGTGGAGAATATGATTCGAAGGCATTCCATGATTACTGAAAACAACATGGAATCAGAAGATAATTTACAAAAAGGTACACATCGCAGAAGAATGGTGTAGAAGAGAGAAAGAACAAAACAATTATGAGCATGAGAAGGAGCATGTTGAAATCAAGAAACTTGTCTAATGAGTATTGGGCAGAAGTAGTTGCATGTGATGTTTATGTGATAAATAGATCTCCTACAAAGAGTGTGATGTATAGAGTACTAGAATAAGCATGGTCAGGTATGTCATGCAGCATATCTCATCTCATAGTTTTTGGATAAGTCACCTATGAACATGTACCTAAGCAGATAAAAGGAAAATCGTATGATAAAAGTGAAAAATACATATTTACTGGTTATAGTGAGCAGTCAAAAGCTTACAAATTGTATAATCTTGTCACCAAGAAGACCATAATTAGCAGAGATGTTGTGTTCAAAGAAAAAGAGTCATGGAATGGTATTGTAGACAAAATAGTCGATGCACAAGCACCATTGATGGAAGAGGATGATGTAGTAGAAGAGGAGCAGCAAGAACCAAAAGAGAAGATACCAAACATAGTCACACTAGCAAGGACTCCAAGATTTTCAGAGCAGCATGGATCTTCAAGCAGATCAACAGACTAGAATTCTCCAAGAAGCCAATTAGGTGATGAATCAAGCAAGGGTAAGAGAAAGATGAGAAGTTTCAAAGATATTTATGATTATTTGGATGTTAGTTCAAATTTTTCATTGTTGTTATTCCAACCTTCTTCGTTTGAAGAAGCAATCACAGATGAAAATTGGGTGCAAGCCATGGATGAAGAGATTGATTCTATTGAAAAGAATGATACATGGAATATTAAAAATTAAATTAACTCAGACAAATATATAAAGCCACGCATGATAAACCGACACCAAATAATGGCGGAAAAGGCTTCAGCCTCACGGCTTCCTCACATATTTTCTCATTATTAAAAGAATTTAGTGTTACAATTTAAATAGATGAGGAGGCAGTGTTTCAAGATAGTACGTGCTATCTTGAACACGTTGTTGAGATAATTTCTCAACCAAACACACACCAATATAGGAGCTACCTAAACTAATTCCTATCTTAGAGGAACAACCCAAGAGTTAGGCACAAATTCCTAACTTGTAATATTTAATTTATTTATTTATTTTTGGATTTATTATTGTTTTGTGAGAGATGCTAATATTCCCCCCTTCAATGATAAATCCAAAATAAGAACGAGGAACCATCTTCCAAGCTCTCATGTTGATCCTCAAAAACATTGCCTGAAAAACCACCAAAGTTGGATGTTGAAAAACTACAATCTAAAGAGACCACAAGTCAGCTGCATGTCTGATTCATCTCTAAATTTCGCTTGAAAACTCCATCATGTGCCAAGTTTCAAAAGGATCCATCTGTCCTTTGCGTGAAATTAGCATCATTTTTCCACTGACAAAATTTTTTCAACACCCACTGGCTGATGATGTCAAAAACAACTATCTATTGCTTTTGTTGTGTTGAAAACTGCTCACTGCTTCTTTGCTGTCGACTGCCCACTAGTGAATTTGTTGATGCCCACTGGATGTTGAAGATACCCAATGGCTACGGAAGCTGCCCACTGGCTGCTTTTGCTGTTTTTTGTCGAGACTTTCAGTCTGACAACCACCATCAATTTCATTGACATTTTCCCCCCTTTGTCAACTAAAAGGAGAGACAATTATCTGGAAATTATTTCTGAACTCCCCCCCTTCAGGTGTAGGAGTGATGCACTGGTGTAATCCCCCATTCAACTGCATGAGAGTACCATCATCTTTTCACTGTTGGCTGCACTATGTGTGATTGTATTCGGTTGTAGAATTGAGACAATCTTTTGACTGTGGATGACCATTCCCAAGGATCGATCCATTCATAATGTATCTTCAATCTATCTAATTTTTGTTGGTTGTGACATTTTTCTGAGGAATAATTGGGCTTGCCACAATGGCGACAAGGATGGAGATCAAAACATTGATCTTCCATATGACCAGTTCTTTGACAATGAGGACATTTCGGTTTGACTTCAACTTCAGGTTGCGTGCATTTCTATTTGTCTACAACTTTCTCAGAACTTGCTGAGGTGATTTGTGCAAGAAATCCTACACTGACGAACTTAATTGGCTTGGAATAATCTGGGATATGCAGGTTGTTTTCATCGTTGACATATCCTAAGCCTCGTCGATCTTGCTATTTTGAATTTATTCCCATGGCATAATGATTGGCTTGGAATAAATTTGAACTGGAACAAATTCGACACTAGAAGCTGTTTGGATGAATGACTTATCATTTGGATGGTTCAAAGACTTGAAAGTATCACTCTTTTCTTGCAAATCATTTCTTTGTAGTTGCGACTCTAGTTGAAGAAACTAAATGGTTTCATTTGTTTGTTGTAGATGCCATGAAATATCAACAAGATTTTCTTTTTTGATTTTCACCATGTCTTCATCACTTGAGATGATCAAATTGTGAAGAATTTTTAACAACTGAATGTGTTGCGCCATCTGAACTTGCGCTCTTGAATTCAGGCTCTCTTGTCGTAGATGTCATGATTTGAACTGTTTCATGTGATTGACAGGCTCGCTTGCTATGTGGCTTGAATGGCACGCTTGCTTGATTTGTTGCTTATTGCGCTTGCTTGGAACACTTGCTAGAATTGTAGAATTTTCTTGCTTGAACTCTTGTATTCACGCTCGCTTGATGACGATCGCTTTGCTTTGAACGCTCACTTGAATTGCTTGAATACTTCATGCTCACTTGAATGAATACTCATGCTCTCTTGCTTTGTTGCTTGAATAACACGTTGGCTTGTACTGGCTCACTTGATTGAGTTTATCATGCTCGCTTGCTTCAGAATTCGCTGGATCTCTTGCTTGGTGAAAATTGTTTCTTTTGTTTCAAGTTTATTGGAACTCACGCTCGCTTGCTGTAACTTTGTATTGACTTGATGCAAATTGTTTGAATGAATACTCACGCTCGCTTGCAGGAGTTGTGAACTTGTTGTTTGTTTGATTTAGAGTTAAAACTTGTGCATTCACTTGATTTTGCTTAAAGAAAGGGTGTCGAACACTGTTGAGAATGCACCCAAAAAAACTTACAATGATTTTAATGATTCACTTAAAACAATGAATTCACTTGTCCTTTTAAAAATTCATTAACAATGAATTTTTAATGATTCACTTAAAACGATGAATTTGATTACAAGTTCTTAAATGTATTTGCAAGAACGTTGATGCAGACTTTTCTTTGAAACGCTGGAGTTTCCAGATTCATGAACTTCATTGTATTGAGAGAATTTTCTTGTTGAGGTAGAATGCCAATGTTGAAAACTTTGATTATTTTTTGTAGTGGCGCAAATGCATGTGTTGAGTGTAATTATCCTTCCTTGCAGCTACTTCGTTACATGTGTTGTGCTTGCTTGTATTGAACTTTATGTATGTGTTAAAGGAAATCATTTATGTATCAAAAATAGACACAAATCAAAAGCAACAACATGAAGCATGCACCATCATCAACACATTCTTCGTGTACCTAAGATTCCCTTATTCAATTTCGGGCGGATCTAGGACACAATCACCAAAAAATGATATCTTTATTAAACTTTGGAGTACATAATCTCTCAGCTTCACAACGTCTTCATTGAATCAAAATTCCATAACGTCTTGGAAAAAAAAATGTCTTCAAAAACTGACTCAACCTCCTATGACAATGAGCTTTCCTTTGAAAAAACTGATCACTTCAAATTTACAAAATATGCACCTTATTTCTCCACAAAATATTTCTCAAAATTACAAAATGTAATGCACCTTATCACTCCAATTTTTTTTTTTTAAACATCAACCTTAGTACTCCTTACAAAGAGAATTGGTAACACACATCCTCTCTTCACACCTTATTTTTCCAATTTTACAAAAAAAAATAAAAAAAATTACTATATCCCTTACACCTTATCTCTCAAAAAATATACCAAATTACAAATTTCAAATAGAAACACACCTCTCTTTTAATTTGACCTTTGAATTCCTTTTAAAATTCTCAAAAAAAAGGAATTTATAAAGTCACTTCTCAAAAAATGAATTTACATTAAAACACTTCCTCCACTACTTTTTCTTACTAGAGAGACTCCACGGCCAGGGCTATTTCAGCAAAAATGCAAGGAACTCACATATTTCTCAAGGAGCCTATTTGATTGGCCTCCATTCTCAAGCCTGCCCAAGAAAATTTATTTCCTGCAATGACAAAAAAAAATTATCGGTACTCTTGGACCACAGTCATGATCTGTTGAGGTGATTGAGGAGTGCCTTAAGGCTAGGATGGTTGTTGCCCCGTTTGATTTTTTGAGAGGAGATAATGAATATCACAAAGAAACTTTTGAAAATTTGAAGATTGTTGCAAAAGTAATGAATAAACTTTGGGCTATCATGCTCGATACAATTGGTCTAGAGTTGCAAGTTTTTAAGAGGAGTGAGGAGCCTGTTATGCTTGAGATTGATGTGTTTGTCACTAGGACACTAGATTGGAGTTATCAAACCAAGGTGGAATAAGGCAGAAAAAAAAATGAAATATCTGACCAATCAGGGCAAACTATTCATGAAAGTATTGAGCAAGGCAATTAGAAATTCAAGCCCGGGTGGAAAGATATTTTTCGTATGAATCAAAAAGAGCTTGAATCTGAAATGCGCAAGGTATCAAGTGATGCTTAACTTGATCCACGTCAAAAAGCATATCTTATTCAGAACCTTATGACCAGTCGGTGGATTGCTTCCCAACATAATTTGCCCCAGTCAAGAGCCAGTCAATCTAGGAATGGTGAAGACACACATGGGCGTTGTCTCCCATATTGAGATTCAGATCAGAAAATATTTGGATGTGAGAATTACAAGTGGAACTGCAAACTAAAAGTTGCTTGTTGTAACCAACTTTTCACATGTATCTTTTTCCATGAGATTAAACTGCAAAATATATATTTTTTTTCCTCAAAAATGAGGTGCTGAGACATAATACAATAAAATAGTCTTAAGCCCTTTTGGTTCGAAGAGATGGTTGTTCGATTCAACCCACATCCGAACGTAGACCAACTGTTAATTTGCTGCAATGGACATCGTTACCATTCAGTTCTCACACAAATACTATAACAGTTCCACGTTATGGTTCTGGCACTGGTATGATGTGTTAGAATCGGGCTTCAACGTTGTGCTCTTCACATACATTTTAACATCCCTGCAACGTATCTTTAAATCATAGCTACAACCCTCGACTTAGCCAAGCAACATGTAATCAACCCAATTTAAAATACAGTTGAAACATTATACAGCTCCCAAGGAATGTAGCTGAGATGAGAAAAAAAATAATTGATTGCATATAATTGAGATGAGTTCAGGAATTGTTACTTTGCATGCTGGCAATCTCATTAACCATTTTCTGCGTACGGTCAAGCCACTGGACGCTACATCCTTGAAGACTGATGGTTTAACTTATAGAGGATTCGATTTTGGAATCTGTTAAGTAAAGCAATACCATTCTTCGTTTGAGACAACTGGTCTCTACAACAATCAGCATACATTTACCACTCTATAGGAATCACTAACGCAGAAAGATGAAGCAACGCTGCTATGGCTGTTAGCTAAATTGCTCAGCCCCGATTCTGCGTGGGAATTGGTCGTAATTGGTCGTAGCTCTGCATCCGTTGTGACTTGCAGCTCTGCGTGAGCCTTGTTTGCTACGCCCGCTCAAACTCCCACCATATATCTTGAAATGCGTTAAACCTTCCAACACGTACCTTCGAAATGCGTTCAAGCTTTCAGGCAAGGGAAACCTCCACAACAATTACAAAGTGCCTCAACAATAGTTATCGTAAACCATATTCAAACAACTCCAAATATAATTCTAGATTCTGATTGAAACTTACGCTAAAGTCGCTTGCATCGAAGTTAAATTCAATATGTTATCCCTTACGCTATCCATCAACGTGCTATCATGCCAGATCTACATGTTTTGACATCAATTGCTGAGCATGATGTCTAAGGTAATTACCTGCGTTTTCCTTTTTAACTGAATTCTTTCCACGCT
Source organism: Pinus albicaulis (assembly GCA_034641835.2). NCBI lineage: Eukaryota > Viridiplantae > Streptophyta > Pinopsida > Pinales > Pinaceae > Pinus > Pinus albicaulis. The sequence continues at coordinate 1,656,624,828 of CM076578.1, read as the reverse complement.
AATGGTTTTTTTCCCTTCTATCTATGTTGGTTCTAGAAATTTAACACCGCTCAGCCATTTGTAATTAAGGCAAAGAGCTCTGCTACTCCACTCAAATACAAAAGTAACGTTGGTCCTTTGAACGTACGCTACCTCTCTTGAACGTTGGCTCTTTGAATGTAGCGCTAGTCCTTCATATGTATTTCCAACTTTGATTACACTAGTTCTGGAACAAACCGTTGCCTCTTTTACATAATCATACCTACATTCATATATTTGCACACTGTCTATGCATATATCCAAAACAGATATCTTTCCCGCTCTGATACCACATATTAAAAATTAAATTAATTCAGACAAATATATAAAGCCACACATAATAAACCGACACCAAATAATGGCGGAAAAGGCTTCAGCCTCACGGCTTCCTCACATATTTTCTCATTATTAAAAGAATTTAGTGTTACAATTTAAATAGATGAGGAGACAATGTTTCAAGATAGTACGTGCTATCTTGAACACTTTGTTGAGATAATTTCTCAACCAAACACACACCAATATAGGAGCTACCTAAATTAACTCCTATCTTAGAGGAACAACCCAAGAGTTAGACACAAATTCCTAACTTGTAATATTTAATTAATTTATTTATTTTTGGATTTATTATTGTTTTGTGAGAGAGGCTAACATGGAATTTGGTTAATTTTCCAAAGGATAAAAACCCCACTTGTGTGAAGTGGGTGTACAAGAAAAATTTGAATGAGAAAGGTGAAATTGATAAATTTAAAGCAAGAATTGTAGCAAAAGGATTCTCACAAAGCAACCAGGAATAGACCTTGGAGAAAATTTTGCTTCGGTATCCATATTAGATACTGTAAGAGAAGTTCTAGCCACAACATCTCAGAGCAAGTGGAAAGTATATTAGATGGATGTCAAATCAGCCTTCTTGATTTGAATTCTAGAAGAAGAAATTTATGTGCAACAACCTTCAGGTTATGAAGTTGAAGGTAAAGAAGATAAAGTTTACAAGTTGAAGAAAGTGCTCTATGGTCTCAAGAAAGCACCTGGAGCATGGTATAGCAGAATCGACAATTACATGATTAAGAATGGATTTTGTAGAAGTAGCATTAAGCCTACCTTGTACACAAATGTAAATGAGCATGGACATATTTTGATTGTTTGCTTATATGTTGATGACATGATTTTTACATGTGATCTTGAGTTAGACGAATTTAAAGCAACCATTATGAAATAATTTGAGATGACATATCTTGGTCTCATGAAATTATTTCTTGGCATAGAAGTTGAGAAATCTAAAAAAAATAATTTTTATTTGCCAAAATAAATATGCTAGAGATTTGTTGAAAATAATCACGATGGATAATTGCAAACCTGTACCTACACTAGTTGCAACAGGTACACAGTTAAGTAAGGATGATGAAAGATCAGATGTCAATCCAACTCTATTCAAAAGATTGGTTGGCAGCCTCGTGTATCTCACAACTACAAGACCAGATATTATGCAAGGAGTGAGTTTGATTTCCAGATTTATTAAGACTCCAAAAGGCACACATTGGAGTGCAGGAAAAATAATTTTGAGATACATAGCAGGAACTAGAGATTGTGGCATAATTTATGCAAGTATAGAAAATAAATATTTGATTGGATTTACAGATAGTGATTTTGTAGGAAGTTTGGATGATAAGAAAAGCACTTACGATTATGTGTTTCATCTTGGTTCACGTGTGATCGCATGGGAATATAAGAAGTAGCATATTGTGACACTATCATCAACAGAAGCAGAATATGTAGCAGCAACATCAACAACATGTCAAGCAGTATGGTTAAGAAGAGCATTGGATGGACGCACGCAAAAAAAAACAAGGATCAACAATAATATATTGTGACAACACCTCAATGATTGCACTATCCAAAAATAGTGTGTTTCATCAAAAGAGAAAACGTATTGATATTATATATCACTTTATTAGAGAAATTGTGATCAATCAAGAAGTTCACTTGAAGCCTTGTAAATCTAGTGATCAACTAGCTGATATATTTACAAAGCCATTAGCAAAAGATATGTTTGAGTTGCACAAAAGAAACTTGAGTGTTGTAAGCCTAGCTGATACATAGACCAACATGCATGTTTGAGTTGTCATGAGTCATGTTTTAGTTTAGCGGTCGTAATTAAGGGGGAGTGTTAAAATATCTAATTAACTCCCGCATGGAGATTTAACTATATTTAGAGAGTCATTTAAGTGAGCGTTGAGTCAAGTCAAGTTATGTGATGGTCAAGTCGAGTTATGTGATAGATGAATTTGGTAAGTGTGTGCATGTCAAGCAAATCGTTAGTCGAAAAGGATAAATACCCTTCACCAAGTTCATTGTATTCAAAGTTATTGGATTTGTATGATTAATAGAAGAGCCACAGCTAGTGTGCGTTATTATGTGTGAATTATTTGTATTATTTATACCTTTACTCATTTTCTATCGTGTTCCCGTCTTAATCTACTAACTTTTCGTTCCCTCATCCTTGTTGTTGTCGACCCTACAAGCCATCTTGCACTTCAGGTTTACAATGTTATTTATCTGCAATATGGACTTTGCATCGCATCTTATCCACGTGTGGAAAATCGAAAAGTGGTTAATATTATACTGCCCACTCAAACTAATCTCAGTACTCATGTATAAGTACTATGGAATAATGTGTGAAAATTAGTATACAATATAGATATCAAAGATTAAGCATAGATTAATTGGTAGATTAATCATTTTTATATCAAAGAAATGTGGTGGTGTTTTCTTTTCTCTTTTATTTTAAAGAATCTCAAACACTACTACAATCACATTATAAATGTGGTTGAAATTTGTAGGATCGCTTTATAAATGCGGTTGAACGATGGAGGCATATTCTTGTGGTTTCATTTATATTAATGGATTGGAATTCAATTATAGAAGTTTAAATAATAACATGTCGTTTTTAAATTTAAAGATTAGTTCATTTTTTATTTTAATTAATGGTTTTATTACAATGTGTTCAATCAACCTTTAGTATAAGGAATTTATAATAATTATATTATATTTTAAGAATTTAGATTATAAATTTGATTCATCATCAAAATAAAAAATATTATCATAAATATTTTTGTTACAAAGTATCAAAATATTTAATATTTTTTAAAATAAAAAAATTAATCTTATTAAAAAATGTACTATGTACTAGATGACTAGATAATATACTAAATTAATAATAAAGGCTTTAAAAATTTAAAATATATACCATATGATTAGATAATACAATACATGTGTTTTTTGTGAGTGCATTCAAGACATCACAAAAAGTAAAAAAAAACATTACAAAACATTTATTTCTAATTGTCATACCATATGGATTTCGAATTTTTGGTTCTTTTCGGATATGTCATGATATAAGCATTACAGAGATTGTTTCTCAGATATATAATTGTGTCGTAGTCTAATCATAGTCTAATCAACGTGCTTTTTGCCTTGAAAACTATCGAAATTTCAACAAGGTTTTCATAAAATTTGAGAGGGATTTTTGTGAATCCAGCTTATAGCTATTAAACTTCAAGATTTTGGGTGCTCTTAAAGTTTTTGATGGCGCTGAATCTATTTCTACGATAAAAAACATGATTCAAGCACTGCTACTACAAGATTTCTTAATTTTTTTTGCCCAGATTCTTGCCACAATTGATTCAATTCCTCTACCTCCCTAATATTTATAAATATCATATTAATCTAGGTAATTAAATAAATTAAATGGTAAATATAAATTTATGAGTATAAGAGACTTTATCCTAATGATGAACTACATTCTGTAATTCGAAATGTGTCGGTTCAAAAATTTCTCATGTGATTTCCTAGAATATTTATTTTAATATTATAGAAAGAAGAAAGAAATTTTTTTTAATGTCCACTAGGCTAAAAATAGCCTATGGGACAAATTGCTTCTCTATCTGACTCTTGTATTCGGCCCTTTTTCTGTGAAGTTTTACAATGACCACTCCCAACTTATCGACAAACTCTTCGCTCAATAGCTTATCCCAAGAATTAGCTGCCATAATACCTGCATAGTTTTCCCTGGTGTCTTTGATATGGATCACAAAAGTTTACACTCTCAAATATTATCCCTACATGGAAGGGTTATCCATGGTAAAGTTCGATTATTCAAACGTAGGCGGCTCAAAGTTTTTTTAATTTCTCATTATCCTGATGATGAACTACATTCTGTAGTTCCAAACGCGTCGGTTCAAAAAAATTTCATGTGAGTTCCCAGAAGATTTATTTTAATTATTTTTAATTAAAAGTTAATATTTTTAATTATTTTATTAACTTTTTGGAGAGTAAAAAAAATAGTGTAACAACATACATATTACTTTTATCTTATTGTTGAAAAACAAATTGATATTAAAATATTGTTATCCTATGTATTATTAAGTCATACATATAGAAAATAAGTACAAATTTTCAATATAATGAATCCAAACCATGTTTGCTTAATTGATGTATCCAAGTAATGACATATATAAATCTGATAAATTTAGTGTATTTATTTTCTTTGTTGGTTTGGCCCAGGGGACTTAGAATCTCATTGTTTACACAGTACTTCATAACAAGGTAATCACCAATTGAGTTGTATTTTAGTGCGAAAAATAAAAATGTATTATTTTTATTAAAGAAATGTTTTTGACTATATGTAAACTAAGTGATAATAGTTACTTTGTAGCTCTTGTTCAAATGCGAGAGTAAATTCATACTTTTCAAAATTAAATAATTAAACTAAGTGACATGAACCCTAACTATGCTCCCTTGCTAAGTTAGTATATATATATATATATATATATATATATATATATATATATATATATATATATATATATATATATATATATATAATTTTTATTTTTATTTTATGGTTATAGTAAAACATTTTTTGTTTTTTTTTTGCATTAATTTATAGACTTTCAAAAATTAATTATATTAATAGGTGTGTTTATTTTGAATTAGGGTTTCTAGAATCCTAATTTAAGTATCAATAATCATTAGAAATAAATATCAATAATTATTAAAAAGATGGTAGAGATTTAATCTCCACAAAATATTCTAGAATATTTTTAACAGTAAATAAAAAAACTAAGATTTATCTCAAAGTAGTTTTGCTCTTTTTGTCATTTAATGAAATTGATCAATTAAAAGAAAATGCCATGTGAATATGTGTAATGTGAATATGAGTTATGAAGCCATGGTATTATTCCATACAATTTAACAACCATTTTTTACAATTTAAATATCTAAATCTCCACGGTTAAGAATATATATATGTTTAACTTATATTTTAACTATTTTTAATAATAATTTTTAAAATATATAATTTACTGGCTTTTTAGGATTTTTTTGAGTATAATAAAACAAATGTTTTGTTTTTTATCTACATTTATTAGCCATTTAATTTATATGGCTATCCAATTACATATTTTTGTTTTATTATTATTAAAAATTGGTGATATAATTTTTAGATTGATATATATATCTTTATTAAAGATTAACAATTTAATCTTATCTTTTTTTCTCTTATAAATCATTGAATGTAATTTCAAATATTAACTACCTTACATTTATAAATCCATATTTACATTTTCACATTTATCTCATACAATTATAAAATATCATACAAATTATTAAACAAAATATTTCATAATATATCAATTTAACAAAAACCAACTAAACATCAAATGACCGCTTTAGACAGAAAAACCCCATTTAAAACTTCTCCGAAATCCTAATCTTGTGTGTCAAAGTGCTAGATATTCCCTGCAACGTGCACTGGACAACCCAAAAAAATCCAATCATTAAGTCGCGTGCACTTGAATTCACTTGGCGGCGCAATGATTATTAAATTTAAAAGCCTTCTACTCATGACACTATTCACTAATTACAATTATGACCATTGGCGAGTGATCACGTCGCTGGGCTCCTGAAATTGCGGCGTCTGTTGGGTGGGAGTGCCTTTGCCTCCTCCGCATGTATTACAAGCATGGTTATAGTTTACTTGGCCCTCTATCTTTGGGGGACATTGAAATTATTTTTACCTTATTACGGTAAAAATTGGTTCGGGTTATTTTGTTGCGTTGGTAAAAAACTTCTTAATTTTTTAACAAATTCTTTTTTAATTTTTTAACAAATTTAAGTAATAATATTATGTAGTTAATCTTTCACAATTTTTTAATGTAAATATTTGCTTAAATTATAGTGGACAATGATCTACCTGACATTTTTGCCTAAAAATGGTTGGTGAGCAGCTATCTACATGGCATTATATTGTGCAAAAATATGCAATTGAAAGTATTCATTCCAACTACACAAATACATTAAACAAGATCCAATCATGTAGAAAAAGATAAATGTCACTTCAAACCTATTACAAAAATAAGATCTTGTAGAAATCATATCTAGCTTGGAATTTGGATATTTTGGTAAATAAAAGTTTTAATATATTATATTTTAGAAAAATAATATATAAAATATAATTTTTAAAAGTTAAATATATAATTATTTATTTTTATTTTAGTTTTATAAATAATGATTAATTTTAGTTTATAAAAAGTTGTGAGATAATTTTTATTGAAATTATAAATTAAAATTAATAAATTTGATGTTTTAATGTAAAGATGAGTCTAGTGTTATTGAACACCTTTCATAAATTTGAAATAATTTAATAAGGCATTTAAACTGACTTTTGACATTATTTAAACTTATTATTTTATATTTCAAAGGGAATATGTGTTCCATGTAAGTGAATCTAAGGAAATTTGATCTTTTAATGTCATAGTCTACAAAATACTTCAAAATATAACATTACCAATTGAGTTGTGCTCCTATTGGTTAAATACTTTGTTATTAATTTATTATTAGTTAGATTTATGTATGATTTAGAGCATTATTAATAAATTAATTTTCATAAATTATGCTCAAAGTAAAATCATTATAATAAATAGTAAACAAACTTGTGAATTTACCTTATTCACATACCAATTACAAACTATTTGATGAAATATCCAATAGATGATTTTTGGTGAAGTGTGGCTAGTAACAACAATTGGTGGAAGATAAAGAACTCTCCACTCAAGTAAGCTCTCAACAAGATAGCTAAGAACACGTCAACTTATATCCATAAAAAATATACCAAATTTTCAATTTAATATCAAAATTCCTTCACTTTTCATTATTTTTTTTTGTAAGTTTGGGTGGGACTACATCATCATCATGTCCAATATATCACCTTTATCGAGGCGACAGAGAATTATACCGGTGACTTCACATCAAGAAGTGATCCGGATTTATGCAGGAACACAACAGAATACATAAATAACCATAAACATAGAGATGCAGCGGAAATAATGCGTCATTTCATTAATATCAAATAACATAAATATTCTTATAGACATAATGGAAATAAAATAGCTAGGGTGCTGGTAGCGAATCTCTGAGAAGAGATGTGGTGGCTACAGACCTCTGAACTGTGTTACAATGAGGCTCGAGGGCATATTTATTATTTAAAAACATTGGATAAACCTAAACATCAAAAAACCTAACCCTAGGAGATGAAGCGCCAAAACTATGGGCCCCGTTTGGGTAAATTGGTGTTTCAACTTCCCGGGGACATAACTTTGGCATCCGATCTCTGTTTGATGCGCTCAATAGCTCGCTAGAAAGATATGTCTGAGGACTACAACTTTTGGTATGTGATATATTGGTTTTCCCAAAAAAACGTCGTTTAGGGCCTCAAAACGGCTCCGAAAGTTCAGGACCCGAAAAACTGCTAAAAATAGTAAGTTGTGCTGCAACTTAAAAACTAAAAGAACTGATGGTGGGGGTTCAAATGGAATAGGTGGGTGGCCACCAATATCCACCTAGATCATTAAGGCCCCAAAACGGCTCCGGGAGTGGAGGACCTGAAAACCTGCTAAAAATAGTAAGTTGTGTTGAATGTGACATGCTGCAAGAATTGATGGTGCGGATCCAAATGGAATAGGTGGGTGGCCATCGATATCCACCTGGATCAAGAAGTTCCTTAACAAAGCATCTAATCACCATCTATCCAAGACCTCGTGGACCCTTCACCTTTCATTATAATTAATACCTTCTTGTTGATTAAAACCTTTTGCCACTAACCAAGCTTTATGTTTTTCAATATGTCCTTCTAAAGTAATTTTTTTCTTATATACCCATTTATAACCAATTAAATTCTATCCATGAGGAAAAGGAACAAGAGTCCAAGTCTTTTTCTTCATTAAGGATTCATACTCTACAATCATTGTTTTTACCCATTTAGGTTTTTCCTTAGCTTGAACATAGGTGGAACGATCATCTGTAGCCAAAACATTAGTTGTAAGGGCAAAGTTAGATTTGATTCTATGAGTATTGGAAGGAATATCGATCTCAAAACCTGTAGATTCAAGATTTTTCCAGGCCCAAACATGAAAAGGGTGAGTGGTATGAGCCATTCTATTATCTTTGGAACATTCAAGAGGATTACTTGAAGAGGAAGGTGAACTAGGATAAAGATTAGGCATAGTGTTGGAAGAAGGGGTAATCGAGACGAATATGGGAGTAACAAGAGAGGAAAGGAAATTCAAGGGAACATGGGGTTTTGAAGACTGAGGATAATTGGAAAGTCAAGGGAACATGGGGTTTATCATCTAGATTTTCAAGGAAAACACTACAAGAGGCTATATCCCATTGTCCATGTGGTTTATCGACTTACTTAGCAAGCACTAAATGGTTTATCAATGTCCTTAGCAAGCACAAGGTGGTTTATCATCTCCTTTCGACAAGCATCATAGTGTCAACTTACTTTTGTAATGGTTTATGAGCGTTCCAACAAACACTAAGTGATTCAACTCTCCACTAAGCTTCCCACTAGCCAATAAAAAATGAGAACACAATTCGGGCCCCAACACAGTCATAGGGAACACTTTGTCCCAATCACAAAGCATTGGATCAAGGATGACATTTCTTCTTCCTTTGCAATTGTTCGAGTGTTTCCTTTCTCCGTGATTTCTTCTAATTGTATCTAGTTCTACACTCCTTTATTTCTTCTTCGCATTCAACCCCTCTTCGTGTTCTTCATGTTCTCCTTTCTTTTTCTCTCTTTCATACTAACTTCCTCCCCATTTGGATGGCTGCCCTCTTTCCATCACATCCTATAAGGAAGGGGGACAATATGGATATTGCCCTCCACTCAAGATACCCACACCAAGACTTTATTTCCATAAAATTGGGTAATTTAACTATGAGACATTTTTTTATTTTTTAGCAACATTTTACTCTCCAAAAATAAATAACACAAATTGGTGAAAATTTTTATCAACAAATTTAGGAAAAATTTAGTAAAATTAAAATCATGTGATGGTTAGAGAAAATATATGTATAGTCATTATATTACTCCATTAAAATTCTTTGCAAAAGATTGCAAAATAAAGTGGACTATCATCAAAATAATGTTCACAATCTCGATCCAATTTCGTAGTTCTAGTTCAATAATCATCTGCCACGGAAAGTATGATCAACCTACTCAGATTTCTCAACAAATTCATTATGTGGATTCTCTGATAGCACAAGCGACAGCTCAATAACAACAGATTTCTCTGTGCGACTTCTTCGCATTGGATGAAAAACACTCCTGATATGCATTCCGACGATAGCTTTGAAACAGGGATCAAAGTCATTCTCTATGATCTGCTACCTCTCAGCTAATTTCTTCTCAACCCCTGCTCGCATCTCAACTAGTGCGGCCTAGAAATTCTGAGCTTGTGGAGGCACATGCACGTCGTTCTTGTCATGGATTTTCTTTCCTGGAACTGCCTTAAAACACAACAATTTGATCTGATATCGATACCATTATGACTTGTGACTAAAAAAATAAACCAATTTAGATATATCTTAATTCTAAATTAATTAAACCAATCTAGTTCCATTTTAATTCCACCTTAGTTCCAGAGCAATAAGACACAGATAAAATATCTTTTCACACTTAAACAAGTTTGATTGAAATGAGATTTAATCTCTCCACTTGGTAGATGAGGAGTTAAGATATAAGTAAATTGATTTAATAATTCATTATAATCAAATATGATTATAATTATTTATTATATTTTATAATTTGAGTGAGTAAAAATAATTTAACTAATAATAATTATTATTGTTTTATTTAATTTGTTTTTTAAGTTAGTTTTGTTTTTTATTTTTATTTTGTGTAATTTGATCCAGTTAAAATGTTTATATAACATAATAGGAGAGGACAACGTCTCTTCCATATTGGGTTGGAGAATGCCTCAATTTTATGAAAAACAAAAAATTCTTAACTAAATCATACCATTCATTAATTAATTAACAAAAAGCATTATTTGTCACAGTTCCATACCACCCATTTATTAATTAATAAAAAACATTATTTTTTTCCCAAGGAAAAATCGTAATTTTATTCATGATTGAAAAAATTACATGTTGTAGATGCTAATAGCATATGCAGTATTGGGCTCATCCTTAAATGCAGGATTTATACATACTCATCATAGAGCAAAAAATTATTCTTTCCTACCTTTGTTTTTTTCCACTTTATGCCAGCCTCCATTGCTGGGTGTGGGTGTTACTATAACCATCTGATTCTCGTTTACATTAGCTAGGGGCTCTTTGTCAGAATCTGATCCTTCTGACACATGGGAGAATTTGGATCCACTTGTCTCTTTTTCAGGGGTAGATTTTGCGTGTTGCATCTATGCAACTGTAGGAATTGGAGTTAGCGCAACGTTATGCTCAATTACGTCTGGCTGTGGGTTGATCGTGTCATTCTTGGAGTTGCCATTTGTATCATTTTCTGGTGCTTCTGCTTCTTCCGCTTCAACTTCCTTTGATGTGGCGAATTGCCAACCTTTGGGCTTTTGAGGGTGTCTCTTCTTCCTATTGTTGTCCTTTTTGTTGTGGGCACGTGCTTTGAAGGTGTCTCGCTTGTAGACATGTACGACATTGAAATGTCGCGTTTTCATAATCAAGTATTTGTGACCATTATTGATTTTTGTAGTTCAGTATAATGTGGTCAGGTAATCCTTGACTGAGGTTAGCTTCAACACAGATCCTGGCGAATGTGAAGATGCCTTTGTGGGTTCGATCTATATCGACCTTGAGATATTTCTCCACAGATTTCCCTATACCTTCTAATACTTGGGGATGCCAAAGATGGAGAGGTAGATTGTGTAATCTGATCCAAACCGGCATTTTGGATACTACCATAGATTTGGGGTCAAAATCAGGGAACCAGGGTGTCGTAAAGAGTTCATCATTTCCCCAGAACCAGGGCCCCTCGTTTAATACATATTGTTTGTCTTGGAATGAGTCGAATCTGACAATAAAAAATTCCTTTGAGAATAAGTAAATATCACAGTGAGGAGTCCAATTTGTGAAGATCCATTTACAGGGTGCCTCTAATTTGGGCCAGAATCCATTAAATCTACAGATGAGTGCTTTGGTGTAGAATTCTGCATATAGACTATTTACTTAATTTTTCGTAATTTTTAAAGTTGGGACTTGGGTTTTCTACTCCACGATGTATGGCCCAGGGAGGGAGGGTGTAGTTTCTGGTGTACTTTGAGGCATTCCCTTTCCTTTAACTGCATCTTTGAAAGATGCGGGTCCTTTAGAACTGGTTCCAAAGGTTCCTCCAATAAGTCTCGAGGTGAGATAGATGGATGCGTCTGTATGTACATTATAGTCCTTCAATGTGTGGTCGTCCTGCATCTATTTTCTTATATATATCAAGTTTTTTATACTGGAATGTCGGTTTGCTTTTGGATCTTCTGTTGAGGGTTTGAATCGACATTCCTTTTGAGATCTGAATGCATATGGAATTCCCACTGAAGGTTTTAACAAATAATTGCATTGCTCCTTTGTTGGAAATATTCGAGCAGACTTGTAGATCACAATATTTCCCTAGATCGACGATTTCTCTATTGTTGGAGTTTGACAGACCTAGATTTGGGCCGTTACACTATGGATCTGAGTGTAATGGAGCCTGTGAGTTCATGTTCTTGGATGGTTCTAAAATATTCCCAATTAGCCCAAGCTAATGGGAATATTCAATTTTGTTTTACTTTTCTGTCTCATAAATAAATGTGTAAAGGAGGATTATAAAAACTCCTAAAACATCAAAATAAATCAATGCCACATGTGAACAAAGCTAAATCTGGGCTATTTCAAATAAACACCCTTATGTGAGAAAGGGATTGAGTCATTTGACTAGGTCAACCATGACCAAATCAACAACGTTGTATAGAAGAAGTGATCCTCCTTGATGAACAACACAGTTTTAGTTGGAGGTGGCACATGTGAAAGAGGCTAAATCATTGAGATGGTTTAGGGTTTTGCAAGATCTCAAACTTATAAAAGGAAGAGGAGGACAACAAGAGAAGGTTGTTGAAGACCATATTATTTTCTGAATATTTTGTCTGTTTAGACATTTCTTATTCTCCTTTCTGTTTAGCAGAGAATAGTATTTTTTAGCACTGGGTGTTCCTGAGCGGGAATCCCACCTCTTCCATTAAGAAGATCTTGGAGGAGTCTTGCATTTCTTGTCCACTATTAGGCATTTGGCCAAGCTCTTCTTCCAACTACAATGTAGATCATGTTAAGGGTTTGGTTTTCTTTGTAAGCTACAACAAGTGGAGGCTAGATCTACCCATATCTAGGCCATTCTAGTGCCTCTTTTCACTGGGAGAGTTTTCTATCCCATTGGCAAGAGAGTATTGGATGATTGAAGCACTGATTTCAGATCTTGGCTTGAGGCCACCTATGTTCTAGAGCCTACAACGCAGTATATCTTCTAGTACTGCGTTATTTGCAAGTGTAAATTTGCAGGGTGTTTTGGGCGACTTTTGGAGGAGAGATCTCTAGTGTTGTGAATCTTCCCTTCACTGTGGTGATCCTTGGATTTCAGATTTAATCCATGTCATATTCAAATCTGATCTGAATACTGTTGTATTTGCTTTAGAATTTCTAAATCATTCTGCAGATCTGCTGCATAAGATCTCAGATCTACTCCATGTACTTCACTTTTTGCTGAAAACCCCAAGGGGCATTTGAAGAGGAGACTATCTAGTGTACATATCTGATATAGATATAACTTTTTGTACACAGATCTACTCTAGATCTGAAGTGTAATCTACATCTCTTTTCAGCTAATAAAATAACATTGTCAAGCTCTTTAAGTCATATCATATGTTGCAACACCTCATTTTTGAGCATTTCTTCATGTAAAGTCTTATATTTTCTGTTCTATAACTCATGGGATTCAATATAACTTTGATTTGTTGATGTAAATATACATATTGAGCCTCCATATTGGCCTTCTACTTTTACTTTGCTAAATTGTGTTATTTCTGAGCAATATTGTTTAGTATTGCTGCATGATCCCCATTTGGGATATTACAGTGGTATCGGAGCAATCATATTGGCATAGCCTGTGTTTTCTTGAAGAGCCAATATGTCTTCAGAAGAAGAAGAGCCTCTTACTGACAGAGAAAAGAGGTACCTGAAAATAATACAGAAGAAATTTGATTACACCAATGATGATAAAGACAAGGGTCAAACCCCTTTATCTGCAAGATTGAAAGGGAAAGAGTTCTCACAAACTCTATTCCAAAATATGCATGAGCTGAAGAGTGAAATCAGGGGAATGAGGAAAGAAAGACATGCAGATCCTTTGGAGAGATTTTCACATGAAGGAAGCCCCAGTTTTTCATATTTTGTGTGTGAGCATTCAGCCACACAATCAGATCTACAACGTTGTAGCATGCCTACATTCCTTGCAAGAGGAGAAGCAGAAGGAGGGACACCAAAACAGGAGACTCTTGGTGACTATCTCCAAGAATGAATATTATTCTAAAAGATTCAAAGAGCATCTAAGCTTCCCAGAGTTTTTTCAACTCAAAGAAGAGAGAAGATCCATCAGAAACATGAGGAGAAGAGGGTTCATACAACACACTTTGGGTAGAACCTTTCTACCTACATTTGATGGATCACCTGAGAGCTCAGCCAAGTCTTGGGTAAAGAAGCTAGACACATATTTCTAGTTGCATCAAGTTTTAGAAGAATAAGCCATAAGAGTAGCAGCGCTGCACCTCCAAGGTAAGGCTTATGCCTGGTGGCTACTTGAATATTCTTCATTAAGAAATGTAAACATCTCTACCTATGCAAAGTTCACTAGGAGGTTAGTGAAAAGATTTGATTTTAAGCCATCTGAAATCTCTTTGGGTGAGAAAACTAAGCCCAAGAATTCAGAACCTTTGCATGAGATGGGAAGATCCATGAAGATAACTCCATTTCAGAACATTGTTGAGGGGGTTAAAGATCTGCTACATGATTTTCCAAGGGCAAAGGCCCCACTTCAGCAAGAACAGTCTTCTCAAGAGGAATACATGAGTGCTCCTTTTTCAAGAAGAGATCAAGAGAAAGGATCTCCCATTGATGAGGCATGCTCCATTGATGAGAAGGAGAAATAAGAAGAGCTAAAAGGTTCCTCTAGCGCTGTGACAGCAGGAGGAGATCTATTTTTATTGGGAGATGGAGATGAAGCCATTGCTTCCACTAAGAGGGTTCTTGTACCTTTGCAAGAAGGCCCCAATGATCTTACACGAGAAGAGAATGAGAAACCTGTGTCTATGATGATAGACAATGAGACAAAACAATGGAGGGAATGTGTTCCAGTATTGCATTCAGTTTTGGGAACACACACTATGACAGATCAGTCCTTTGTGATCAAGACTCTTGACACCAAGGAGATGATGGGTGTTCATGAGTTAACTACATATAAATGGATTGCATTAGACTGTGAGATCTTGCAGAAGGAGGGTGAAGGAGAGAAGATGAGGGATCACAACGCTGATATGATGGGAGGTGATCCTCTATTACATGGAGAAGAAGATGGGGAAGTTGCTCCACTCAAAAACACTCTTACATCTATCATGAGACTTCCACACAAAAATCAGAGATGGAATTGCACAGTGGAAGCAGTCATAAGAGGTTCCCATCTTTTATTCACATGGGAATGAGCCATGAGACATCATTAACTTGTGGTATACCACCTGATTCATATTTGGTGAAAGATGTTTTGTGCATTGATGCTCCTTTCACGGATCCAAGGAGGAAGGGAGCACTAGAAGACCATACTACAGCGCTGAGGGTATAGGGAAGGTTCAAGGAGAGGGAAAGTATTTTTCCCTCATCACCATTATATATTCTCTCATCTCATACTGTGCTGAGAAAAGATGCTGCAAGGATGAAGAATGACACCATCATGGAGCAAGGAAGGCAATCCTTGACTATGGAGAATCAGGAGATAAACTTGTTTGGAGAACACTCTTCCATACGTGATGAGAGATGGTGGCACACATGCATACTTTGGCAAAACCAAGGAGGTTTTGGATAGATGATAGCCTTCCATGGGAGACTAACTTCCAAAAACTTCCATTTTCTTCTGAGCATGTGCATATCCAAGAAGAGCAGCAAGGAAGGAATGGAAACCTTCCACCTTATACCTTTGGCATGGGATATTTCGAGGAGAAAAATGGGAGGCATGACCTTCCAAAATACACCTTGGACATTGAAAATGTCAAGGAGAAGAGCAAAAACATGGGAGACATTTCAGATGACACATTATCAACGCTGTCATTGTTGAGAAAACTAGATCCATATTGGAAATCCCAACTGCTGGTGGAATATTCCAAGGATCTTCACAGTTGCATGGTTCTGGATGACTTTCTACATGATGAGGGCTATTCAATGCTAGATGGAGTCATCTATAATCATGCTAGGATCTTCTTGTCTAGAGCCTCCAAGCTCAAGGAGAAGTTACTACAAAGGGCTTATGAAGAGTTCTATTTCAGCCACACATACTCTATGAAGCTCAACAACATCATCTTGAGGAGCTACTATTGGGAGGGCTTTGAAAAAGAACTATATCAGCATTGTCAAAGATGCATGAACCTTGTGGAGTTGGAGCAACGACATGACTCTAAGGAAGAGTTAAATCAACCCTCTCTTTCTCCCTTTGAGGAAGAAGATAGATCTATGCACCACTCCATTGATACGAGGAGGATTATTGGTGGAGAACATGCTCTTGTTACACATGTTTTATATTCTGATTTCATGCATTCTTCCACCATGTTTTTGCAGGCCATGAATCCAAGGAGGAGTATTGCATCTTGTAAGCACCATGGCCAATATTGGGCCACAAAGATTTCTGAATTTGGCCACTGCCTTGGAAGAAAAAGGGAGATTTTGCAACATGATGGGTGCTTCCCCAAGGCACCAAATATATCTCACACTTTCAACCATGGTGAGATGGTATGGAAAACAAGTAAGTGGTGGGAAAACCACTTACCACATCTAGATCTGATGTAGGCAGGAGATGCTCTGCGCTGGTTCCACATGTGGGACTATGACCCACCACCATATGCACAAATTTTTGTTTGTATGTACATTATTTTGATCCCCTATATTGATGATGTAATTGTACTTTTTATGGGGATGTATGGAGGAAGGAGGGAAGGTATGCATGTGCCCTATGGGATGGCTACTCTCCATGTACTTTATGTCTCATATTTCAGGGAGACCAGTGGGCAAACCATGTTTGTTTCATGTGATTTATTGTCTCCTTATGGGATGAACTATTTGCATCTCATGAGAACTTTGGTGGAGCAAGTCATGGATGGATGGTTTAGTGAACACTTGGCTCATGGAGGAAGATTAACTCATGTTTGTGTCACTAATGGAGAAGGATATGAGTTTCAGCACTCACCTTATCAGTTTCTTAAGGACAAGCAACGTTTTGGAGGGGAGAACTATAATATTCCCAATTAGCCCAAGCTAATGGGAATATTCAATTTTGTTTTAATTTTCTGTCTCATAAATAAATGTGTAAAGGAGGATTATAAAAACTCCTAAAACAACAAAATAAATCAATGCCACATGTGAACAAATCTAAATCTGGGCTATTTCAAATAAACACCCTTATGTGAGAAAGGGATTGAGTCATTTGACTGGGTCTACCATGACCAAATCAACAGCGTTGTCTAGAAGAAGTGATCCTCCTTGATGAACAATGCAGTTTTAGTTGGAGGTGGCACATGTGAAAGAAGCTAAATCATTGAGATGGTTTAGGGTTTTGTAAGATCTTAAACTTATAAAAGGAAGAGGCGGACAGCAAGAGAAGGTTGTTGAAGACCATATTATTTTCTGAAGATTTTGTTTGTTTAGACATTTCTTATTCTCCTTGTTTTTTAACAGAGAATAGTGTTGTTTAGTGCTGGGTGTTCCTGAGCGGGAATCCCACCTCTTCTATTGAGTAGCTCTTGGAGGAGTCATGCATTTCTTGTCCACTATCAAGCATTTGGCCAAGCTCTTCTTCCAACTACAACGCAGATCCTGTTGAGGGTTTGGTTGTCTTTGTAAGCTGCAGCAAGTGGAGGCTAGATCTACTCAAATCTAGGCCATTCTAGTGCCTCTTTTCACTGGGAGAGTCTTCTATCCCATTGGCAAGAGAGTATTGGATGATTGGAGCACTGATTTTAGATCTTGGCTTGAGGCCACCTATTTTCTAGAGCCTACAACGCAGTATATCTTCCAGTACTGCGTTATTTGCAAGTGTAAAGTTGCAGGGTATTTTGGCAGACTTTTGGAGGAGAGATCTCTAGTGTTGGGAATCTGCCCTTCACTGTGGTGATCCGTGGATTTCAGATCTAATCCATGTCATATTCAGATCTGATCAAAATACTATTGCATTTGCTTCAGAATTTCTGAATCATTCTATAGATCTGCTGCATAAGATCTCAGATCTACTCCATGTACTTCAATTTTTGCTGAAAACCCCAAGGGGCATTTGAAGAGAAGACTATCTAGTGTACATATCTGATATAGATCTAACCTTTTGTACACAGATCTTCTCTAGATCTGAAGTGTAATATACAGCTCTTTTCAGCTAATAAAATAATGCTGTCAAGCTCTTTCAGTCATATCATATGTTGCAGCACCTCATTTTTGAGAATTTCTTCATGTAAAGTCTTCTATTTTCTATTCTATAACTCATGGGCTTCAATATAACTCTGATTTACTGATGTAAATATACATATTGAGCCTCCATATTGGCCTCCCGCTTTTACTTTGTTGAACTGCATTATTTCTGAGCAGTGTTGTTTAGTATTGCTACATGATCCCCATTTGGGATATTACAAGTTCTACTTAGATCCAAACAACAGGCGTAATGATAGATCAGGTCTATAAACAATGCAAAAGTATAAGATCCTACAAGAAATCTCGGGTTAACCCATGGATCTGAGTTTGTGGATACCATATCTATATTACTCGTGTTATACGCTCCAAGTCCTAATATATGGCCCAAAGTCGTCTTCTTGCATATCCATGGATTTGCAGATGGGGTTGGCAGCGATGTTGAAGATCTCTGCAGAGATTCCCAAATCCAAAGTCTAGAGAAAATATTTACTAGGGGTCAATCAGATGAGTAGATAGAAGTGTGATCTCTCCAGGGGCTGGGGTTGTTTTCAGAAAATTGCGTCGGCATGAAGAATTGCATTCCCCCACTGAGATAATCTCCTGAAGGTCTTGTTCTCTATATTGGTCAATAGTGGGTGAGTTTGTCAGTTGGATCTTTTCCAGGTTCGATATCCACGTCGTAAGGGTTCTTTGCGTCGTAATACCCAGAGACCCTAATCTCCTTTCGCTCTCCACCGACAGACTTCCTCGCGTTCTGTTCTCGAAGCCAAGAGGATTCGTGAGAGCCTTTTCCCCAATCTCGCATGAGTATCTCCTGGTGAAAGGTAACCTCACGGAGGTGGGAGGCAGTGCAGAGCACCATCGATACTCCTTCAGTAAAGGCCCCAAAAATTTTCCACGAAGAGTGAACTAATTTCTTTCTATGTGCGAATTTTTTGTGTTTATATATAGCTCTTATACAAAAAGATTCAAATTTTACACAACAATTAGCATATTGATTCAATTAATAAAAAACATTATAAAAAGCATTACTCCAAAAAAAAATTGTTTTTGGGATTGTGATTTTAATATTTCATTTTTATTTATATTAACGTTAATTTATTTAAGTTATTTAAAAAATTAAATTAATTTTGGGTTAATTGTTAAGAGTAATAATAAGTTAGTCTTTTCACATTAATATTAATTTTATACCAGTATAATATCATTTTAATATTTCATTTTTATTTATATGAACGTTAATGTATTTAAGTTATTTAAAAAATTAAAATAATTTTGGGTTAATTGATAAAATTGTTAAGAGTAATAATAATTTAGTCTTTTGATGACGATAATGATGATTGGCTATTAGGAAAAAAAATTTGGCCTGTGCATGCTCTGCTCGTGAGAACGAGTTGCAGGCCTGCGCAGGCCATGTTTGGGCGCTGCCCACGGCCCCTCATCTGCTGATTCGGCCCTCTCGGCCTTTGGGGACCCCGATCCTGGTTGATTGGATCCCCCTCTCTGATCTTGTTTTTGGACATTACAGACCTGCGCCCTTTGCACTGATCTGCTGCCCAGATCTTGTGCTGCTTCTCAGATATGATATGCTGCTCGCTATTGGCGATGTCTGGAGCAGGTCGGGAGTGCCGCTAAACCTTTCTGCTGACCATGGAGACATAAGGATCGCCTCTAGGGCCCTCTCAGTCTCCTCCTCCGGATGCCTCTGTTGCCTTTTCAAGCCTGATCGCCTCGCTGCCCAAGAAGAAGAAATCAGATGTCTCTAAGTTCGTGAAGAAGATCAAAGATGTTCCGGAGGTAACCCTACCTCCTGAGGGACCGATCCAGGTTGCCTTGTCTCTATCAGATCGCGCCCTGGTGGGTCAATTCACGGGTCTCTGGCCCTCACCTAAATCAACGGAAAACTGGGTTGTCAAGAATTGGATTCCGCTGATCAAGAATAAAGTTACCTCGTATTTTCTTGGAAGAGGCTACTTCCTGTTTGAATTCAACACCAAGGAGGATAAAGACCTGATCTTCAAGAATGGGCCCTATTTCATGGGACCACAAGGTCTCTACCTCAATAAATGGACTCCCGACTTTGATCTGGCTGTGGATGTGCCATCGGCTGTCCCTGTTTGGGTTCGGCTCCCTAACCTACCGGTTCACTGTTGGAACTGGGACTCCCTTAAACATATTGGCAACACATTGGGCAAGTTCATCGACAGAGCCAACAACAATGACCAATATGATTGCGCCCGGATATGTGTCGAAGTAGATTTATAGGTAGGTCTTCCCGAGGCCATCAAACTAAAGGTCGGCAGCTGGACGCATGTTCAAGTGATGGATTACGAGCAGCTTCCTTTCAAATGTCGCAAATGCCACATTTACGGCCATTTTGCCAGAGGATGCCCGAAAAAAAGTGAATCAGAAAAAGGGAAGGATGAAGGATGGAATCAAGTTAAGAGATCAAAGATAAATCATAAAAAATCCGGGGCACAAGGAGCTCTTCCTGTCGCTCCCCAAAATGTATCCTCGTCAAGAAGTCAAGAAAATAGGTTCGAGATCCTAAGCTCAGCGGAAGAAACTCCCAGGGAAGAGGAAAGGACTGTCAATCCAGCAGAGAAATCGAACTCAGCAGGAATAAGACCCGAAGAGAGTAACATGGCAAGGGACAAGGAAAAGCAAACAGAAGCCTCCGAGGAGGAACAGGACTCAGAGGAGTCCGAGGAAGATGGAGAAATCGGAGATACGCAGACGTCGGTTAGAAGATCTGCAAGGGGCCGAAAATCTGCAAGAGAAAAGAGAGATCAGGAAACCTACAAAGACAAGCTTCAGGGTAGCCAGCCTACGCTGGAAAAACTCCTTGGCAAGAACCCGAAGGCAGCTAAAAATCAAGCTCATGGCTCCAGGGGAGCCCCACATCAAAGAAACAAATGGTGAAGACCATCTCCTGGAACAGCAGAGGAATGGGGAGTACAGTAAAAGAAGAAGCAGTGAGAAGTCTTATTAGAAGAGAAACCCCGAACATTCTTCTGATCCAGGAGACCAAAATGGAGGAAAATGAATTTCTCCAAATCAACAAAAAGATCTGGAAGGGAAGTAGTGGACTAGCAGTATCATCAAGGGGAGCCTCTGGGGGACTGGGCTCTCTCTGGAACCCTCTCAAGTTCAGTCTGGTCCTGGAGGCACACAATAGCCATTGGCTATTCTTGAAATTACACTCAGTAGAAAAAAGGGAGACTATCTGCCTGTTCAATGTTTATGTTCCTAATAACATAGGGGAGAAAAGGGAGTGCTGGGACTCCATAAGACAGCTGGCAGAGACCGAGAATCTGGAAAACATCATTATTGCAGGGGACCTAAATCTCACTCTACGCTCGGATGAAAAGCGAGGAGGCACAATCGTAAGGGACCCAGCAAGGGAGTGGGTGGAAGACCTCATGCAGGACTGGGACCTGCTTGATACCCCACCAGACAACGGTAAGTACACCTGGACCAATAAGAGAATAGGCCCTGGTCATATTGCTGCTAGACTAGATAGATGTTTAGTGCAGAGTTCCTTTCTTTTGCTAGGTTTAGAACCCAGATTGCACATCCTCCCATGCAGTGTATCAGATCATAAGCCCATATTGTTAGAGATGTCAGGCCACAAGGATCTCGGTCCCATCCCATTCAGGTTCAATGCTCTTTGGGTTAAGGAGCCTGAGTTCTTGAATGTGGTCCAGGACAGATGGAAATTGCCAGTGAAGGGTTCTCCCTTCTTCATATGGGAAGAAAAACTTAGAAGATTGAAAGCTGCCCTCAAAACATGGGCCAAAGGCCTTCCCACTCCTGCAAAAGAAAGAAAGCAGGCCCAAGATAACCTTACACAGCATCAAGCCCAAAGTGAAGATGAAGAAATCACTACTGAAGTTTTAAACAAGGAGGTGGAGCTTCAACAAATCTTCCACAAAGCCTGCCTTTCAGAGGAAGAGCATTGGAGACAAAAATCTAGGAGCCTATGGCTTAAAGCGGGAGATAGAAATTCTGCCTTCTTTCATAAACAAGCTCAAGCAAGGAAAAGCTTTAACTCCATAGCTGAAATCAAAGAGGGCAACTTGATCCACAAAGACTTTGAGAGTATAAAGAAATCAGCCTACAATCATTTCAAAAACTTGTATAAAGAAGAGGGTGAGACTGATCCAAATTCCAAATTCCTGGAGGTGATACCTACAAGGATCTCCCCTCTTATTAACAAGCAGCTCGAAGAGAAGATTTCCACCCAAGAAATAAAAGATGCTCTAGACAGTATGGAGCCTGACAAAGCCCCAGGCCCGGATGGCTTCACAGCCAGATTCATTCAAACATGCTAGCAGATCGTGGAGAAAGATCTCTTCAAGATGATCCTGAAATCACAAAATTGTCAAAAAATAGGGGGCAGCACCAACTCCGCCTTTCTCGCCCTTATCCCCAAGGAAAAGGGTGCAAAAGATTTCAACCGGTTCCGCCCAATCTCTCTTTGCAACATTGGATACAAATTAATCACAAAGGTAATAGCAAATAGGCTAAAAGGCATCCTTCCAGCGATCATACCTGAGAACCAAGGTGGATTTGTTCAGGGGAGATAGATTGTCGACAATTACATCCTGGTACAAGAGGCGATCCATTCAAGTCAACTTCGCAAAGAGAAGGGTATGGTGATTAAATTAGACCTGGCAAATGCCTTCGATCGTGTCAGGCAAAGTTTCCTTTGGGAAGTTCTGAAAAAGTTTGGCTTTGGGTTGGGGTTTGTAAATTGGATCCGAGCAAGTATTGCTGACCCATGGATCGCCCCCTTGGTGAATGGAAGAGCAGCTGGCTTCTTCAAAGCCTCAAGAGGGCTCAGGCAAGGCTGCCCCCTCTCTCCGCTGCTTTTCGTTCTCCAAGTCTCCGCCCTAAGTTTCTTCCTTGATCAGAAATTGGCAGAACAGGAGATCATGGGGCTTAATATAGCCAGAGGGGTAAAAATGTAAACCACACTCTTTTTGCAGACGGCACTCTTCTGTTGGGAGCTGCCTCAGCTAGATCTGCCTCAAGGTTTAAGGAGGTCTTAGATGATTTCAGTGAAGCATCAGGAAGTAGTTTAAACAAAGGGAAATGTAAAGCTTTCTGCTGGAATACTTCTGCTCTCACTCTTTCTGACATTTCCAGAACTCTGGGGTTCACTGCTACCACAAGCTGGTCCTCCTTCATTTACCTGGGTCTTCCCATCTTTCGCAATCTGGCTTATAGCAGAGATTGGGCTCCCCTTTTGGAAAAATTCAAAGCAAAATTCCAGGCCTGGGACTTCTCTTGGTTGAACCTTGCAGGCAAGCTCGTCCTAATCAATTTAGTCCTCAACAGTCTTCCCATATTCCAATTTTCTGTGCTTCTAGCACCTGTTGGCATCATTAAAAAATTGGAAGGATTCATCCGAAAGTTTTTTTGGAAAGGAGGCAACCTCAATGACAGAAAAATTCCTCTGGTCAGTTGGGAGAAACTGTGTAAGCCTCTGATGGAAGGAGGTCTTAATTTTAAAGATTTTGGCTTTCAAAACATCGCAATGGGGGCCAAGCTATTTTGGCGAGTCATTGCTCCTCATCCAGGCTGGGCGCAACGAGCTATTTGGAGGAAATACCTCACAGGGAGCAGGAAAAGAGCGCTGGACAACTTCCATCCCACGACAGGATCACACTTGGTCAAACGCTGTCATAAAGCAATCTCTCTCATCAATGACAGGGCGTTCTGGATACCGGGCAATGGAAAATGCATAAAGATATGGGACGACAGTATAATGCAGCAGCCTCCATTAGCGTTGAACAGATCTCTGCATGCGCTGAGAAATTGGTTGGACAGCGCAGGGTTTACCACGCTGTGGGATATATCACAGTGGTCCGATGGCGTTTGGCAGCAATGGTGCCTTCCTCCAACGCCACCAGAACTAGCGCTTGCCAAACAACTGTTGCTCGAGCTTTTAAATGGAAAAGCGCCTTTACGCACAGGAAAGAGAGATGTTAGGGGTTGGGGACCCGCTACAGGTGAATACACAGTTGCGCAGGGGTACATCTGTCTCCAAGAACGCCCTTATGTCGCCCCAGACCCTGCTGTTTGGAAAACTCTGTGGAAATATAAATCAATGCCAAAGGTTGACATAATCT
This sequence comes from Pinus albicaulis, assembly GCA_034641835.2. Taxonomy (NCBI): domain Eukaryota; kingdom Viridiplantae; phylum Streptophyta; class Pinopsida; order Pinales; family Pinaceae; genus Pinus; species Pinus albicaulis. The sequence continues at coordinate 1,656,600,631 of CM076578.1, read as the reverse complement.
GTTGGCTGCTTTGCCACAGAGGAATACTAACAGATGACAAGTTGAAGAAAAAAGGTTTCCAAGGTGCATCAAGATGCCATCTTTGCTTCAAAAACGAAGAGAGTGCCCAGCACATCATGTTAGACTGCAATTTTTCAAGAAGAATCTGGCAGACCCTTATGAATTACTGGAAGACCGAGTTCACTCTCCCTGTGAATATTACTGACTTATTTGCTAATTGGCACACTTGTTATCCAGGAACTCTTCCAAAAAATGAAAGATTTAAAGTAGCATGGTTCTCCTTACCAAAATTCATATGCTGGCAAATCTGGCTCGAGCGTAACAGAAGAGTTTTCAGGGATGAAAAACTGAATCCTCAGCTCATCACCAGCAAAGTCAAAAACCTCTGGAAAGAAACTTTGGGTGAACAGCTATCGGAAGTCAACTTAAATCCAAATGATTTAGGTTGGGGAGACTCGTTGGGCCTTCAGTTCTCTGGCGAAATAAGGCAGCCCAAGAGCATGAAAGAGTGGCAATTCAGAGGAAATGAGCAAGAGTTGTCAGACTTGCTAATCAGACAAGCCAGATCCTGTTTATTCTTTGATGGGGTTGCGAAAGGCAACCCCGATTGGGCTGGGGCAGGAGGAATTATAAAGAATAAGGAGGGCATAATAGTGATCAAATATGCTTGGGGTCTTGGGCACTCCACCAGCATCCAAGCAGAAGCCTTGGCACTCCTGCAGGGTCTTAAACAAGCAAAGGCAACCGATATTTCAGATATAAGTGTAATAGGAGACTCTCAGTCCATCATTAAAGTTTTAATGGAGGACTCCAATCCGGTAGATCTTAGATTGGCTAGAGTAATCCTAAGAATAAGAAACATGTTGAAATCTTTCCGAATAGCAAGCTTCCTCCATGTACTGAGAGTAAACAATAAAGATGCAGATTTGGAAGCCAACAGGGCGGTGTCCCTCTCAGAAGGTTCCCTCCTGGTAGACGAAACCGAGGAGTGGGACTCTATCCCATAACGCTGAAATGTTTTTCCGCATCATTTCACAACAGTTTGTGTCTTTATAAGCTAGGAAAAATAACAAAGATAGACTCTCTAGCCTCATGTAAACACTGTGGATTTCCAAATTTTGGGGTCTACGATCAGACCGAAAATGAAAGACTAAGGGCTAGCCCCGACAATTTGTAACCGATGAAGGCTTTAGCCACTCTTTAATAGAAACTCATACCCGTTCTTGTAAAAAAAAAAAAATAATAATAATAATTTAGTCTTTTCAAATTAATATTAATTTTAAACCAGTATAATATACAACGTTGCCATTAACTAAAACTTAATAAATGTATTTACCCAAACCTACTTGGAAGCCCGGTCACATGAAATGAAAGCTAGTGTGACGGTAAAAAGACAAGATTTGTATATATTCGAAACGATAAAATCGTTGTGGAAGTAAATGTGAATGTTTTTCATGGAAAAAAATGTTGCGTATAAATGAACATGTTTCATTTTGACGGCTTGAGTGTTTATGTTATGTTTAATTAAAAAAAAAACTCCAACAATATGTAGGTTTGAGATAAAAAAAACCAAAGGATCAAACATATTAAAAAGTTACGTTAACTATCAAATATTTAAAGAATCTTAATAAAATTAAAAGAAAAATGGTTAATACTAAAAGTTATAGGATTAGATCATATATGGAGGTGCACTTTAATTACTAGGTGTTTTTGTTTTTTATTAAAAATTATAGAAATACTCTTATTAAGTTAGTATATTATATATTTTTGTTTTAATTTAAAATTTTATTTTATGGTTGTAAAATATTTTTTGTTTTTTTTTTTCAATTAATTTATAGATTTTCAAAAATTAATTATATTAATATGTGCATTTATTTTAAATTAAGGCTTTTAGAATTTTAGTTTAAGTATCAATTAGTATTAAAAAGAAATATTAATAATTATTAGAAAAATGATAAGATTTACTTTTCACAAAATATTTTCAACCGTAAATGAAAACAAATTTATTTCAAAGTAGTTTTTGCTCCTTTTTTTCATTTTAATGACATTGATCAATTAAAAGAAAATGCCATGTGAATATATGTAATGTGGATATGAGAAGCCATGGCATTGTTCTATATTATTGCAATAACTTTTTTTACAATTTAAATATTCAAATCTCCACATTTAAAAATATTATTAAATTTTTTTTTTTTAATATATACATGTTTAACTTATATTTTAACTATTTTTTAATAATTATTAAGAATAATTTTAAAAATATATAATTTACTTGATTTTTATGATCTTTTCTTGATAATGTGAAATGTATAATGAAACAAATGTTCTGATTTTTATCTGCATTTATTAGTCATTTAATTTATATAGCTACCTCAATTAAATATTTTTATTAAAAATTAGTGATATAATTTTTAGTATTGATAGAGCTATTCTTATTAAAAGTTGGCAAATTAATCCTATTTTTTTCTCTTATAAATAGTTAGATATAATTTCAAATATTAACTACTTTACATTTGAAAATCCATATTTACATTTGAAAATTTACCAAATACAATCACAAAATTATTATTTAAATTATTAAATAACAAATTTCATAATAAAAAAATATATCAATTTAACCCAAAAAATAAAAAATAAAAAACAAAAAAACAAATCAGCTTGAGAAAGAAAAACCCAATTAAAAACTTCTCCGGAATCCTAAGTGCTCGATATTCTCTGCAACGTGCACGGGACAACCCAAAAATATCCATCGTCGCGTGCACTTGAATGCACTTGGCGGCGGACTGATTATTAAATTTAAATTTTCACTAATTACAATTATGACCATTGGCGAGTGATCACGTCTTTGGGCTCCTTAAATTGCGGCGTTGGGTGGTACTGTCTTATTTTCCGGTCTATTGGTCCATTAATATTTTTGAGCGAAGCTTATTTTCACTGCTATCGGTCCATTAATGCGGTGGCAAATACATTGATCACCATTAGATTTAAACAATTTTAAATCTAATGGTGAGCAATGTATCTACGACCGCATTAATGAGCCGATAACAGTAGAAATATTGGTTGCCATACTTTTGAGAGCACTAATGGACATGCCTATACCATGCCACCCATACCATACTTACTAGTCTATTCGCTATTTAATGCACCCTTCTGATAATATCAGATGAACCATACATCCAACAATGCTTTATAAATTTATTTTCCCAATCAATGATTCCGGCCACACTGTTGTTAACAGTTGTACATAGTTGAATAGACCATAACAGGGAAATTAATGTTACATTTACTCCCTCGAAAATATTGCTTACCCTGTGTTAACTACCTAATTCGAAATTATTGCTTACCCTCTGTTAACTACCTACTTCGTTGTGAAAAAACTAGTAGGAACCAAAAGTGCGGCTCTCAAGTATGAATACCAGCCATCAAAATTTAAACATTGGGGTTTTATGTTTTTTATTTTTATTTTTAATTATTTCGTTTACATGTTTGAGAATTTGTTTTTCTTTAATTAATTTTTCTTTTAATTTAAATTTAAAAATTCTAAATTTAAGTATTTTAAATTTTAAATTAATTATTTAAAAATAATAATTTTGTTATTTCATAATTTGTATAATAATTTATTTGTTATCTGTTAATTTAAATAATAAATTTATAATTATATTAGGTAAAAATATGAAAATAAATATAAATTTAAAAATATAAAATGAGAATTAGATGAAAAAAACATCTCAATATAATTAAGCTATTCCAAATTACTTTAAAATCATATTTATCCACGAATATTTACACTCATTATATTTTAATCAATCAATTATTAGATAACAAATTATAAAATCAATAATTAACCTCTGAGCAACACCATAATAATAAAAAATGACTTGAGCTATAAATAATAAATAATAATAAATCAAATTATAATATAATGACCCGAGCTATAAATAATAAGTAATAATAAATCAAATTTTAATATATTTTTTGTTAGCAATTTTTTTTAATTTATATTAAAGTATAAATAATTTATTATGATGATGATAATGATGGTTAATGTCCACTAAGGCCTATATTTGGTCTATCTGACCTAAAGAAAAGAGTTATTTAGTTTGATTTAAGATTTTATACCTATGCTCAAAAAGCTTGGAGAGAAGCCTCCTGAGCTCACTATAATTTTGACATCTTAAAAGGCTAGAAAGGTCAGTATTATAACAATTATATTATATATTAAAATTGTTATTTAAAATTAAATTGATTTCTTTTTTATAAAATGGATAGTTAGTAGAAATTTTTAAAATTGAATGCTCAAGAAATTCTTTATTATTTTTTAAATTACATTTAAATTTTACAATATTAATATGTTTATTTTTTTAAATAAAATAAATAAAATTTAAATATTATATTATTATTTTTAATAATTGTCAAAATTTAATTATATAATATTTTATTAGGAATTTGGCTTCTGTGATCCATAAAATGTGTGTAATAATTTTCGGTGAAAATCACATAAAAGAAATTTTTGTGACGCTTTTCGAACCAGCCAGTGTGGCTCATCATCAGGACAAGATGAGAAATCTAATCAGGAAACCAGTTTAAATAGATCAGAACAGCTACAACTAGCCGTTGGAAAATGGCTAGTTTGACTAGAATAGGCAAAAAATATTTTAATTTTTAATTTTAATTCTATTATATTTTTATTATAAATTATATATAAATAAAAATAAAATATAAAATCAAATCAAATCAAATAAATAAATAAGTAATAATAATAGTAATACTCAATTAATCAATTAATTTAAGAATACTAAAGAGGTAAGTTTCACGATTATTTAAAAAAAAAAAAAATTATATATATATATATATATATATATAAATTTAAAAATAAATAAATAATAAAATAAAATTATATATATATATATATATATATAAAATAAAAACAAAACAAAAATATTAATCAAAACCAAATTAATAAAATAAAAGGAGCACATCAGGAGAGAGAAATCACGATCGAGAGAAGAAAGAACGACTCGAGGGAGCAAAACTAACTAACTAACTAAGAGTGAAGGGCAGGAATCTAGCATCTGCTAACATTCCACCCATCATCCCTATTAAGGTTAACCGACCTCTTTTCTATTTCCAAGGCTTCCCTTAACTTTCGGTGGTGGAAGTGGTCAATTGTTGCAATAACCTTAGTATCTTCAATACAAATATGGTGATTTGTTTTTTCGGCATGCTCTGCCAAGGCAGAGGACCGAGTTCTACCATGTCTAAGGTCAGCGACATGCTCATGAATTCTTTGGTTAATTGATCGACCAGTTTCACCAATGTAAGGTGTCCCACAGGAACACAGAATCAAATAAACACCCTTACCATCCATCGGGAAAATCGAGTCTTTAATTGATCTAAGGGAACTACGGATAGTGCGGAGAGGCTTGAAAGTTGAAGAGACATTATGTTTCTTCAAGATCCTTGCGATTTTATCAGTGGTACCTTGGATAAATGGAAGGTGAACTCCAGATAATCGATCGCATGGATCTTTCTTGCCCGATGGATGGTAAGGGTGTTTATTTGATTCCGTGTTCCTGTGGGACACTTTACATTGGTGAAACTGGTCGATCAATTAACCAAAGAATTCATGAGCATGTCACTGACCTTAGACATGGTAGATCTCGGTCCTCTGCCTTGGCAAAGCATGCCGAAAAAACAAATCACCATATTTGTATTGAAGATACTAAGGTTATTGCAACAATTGACCACTTCCACCACCGAAAGTTAAGGGAAGCCTTGGAAATAGAAAAGAGGTCGGTTAACCTTAATAGGGATGATGGGTGGAATGTTAGCAGATGTTAGATTCCTGCCCTTCACTCTTAGTTAGTTAGTTAGTTTTGCTCCCTCGGGTCGTTCTTTCTTCTCTCGATCGTGATTCCTCTCTCCTGATGTGCTCCTTTTATTTTATTAATTTGGTTTTGATTAGTATATATATATATATATATATATATATATTATTTTTTATTTTTTTTAAATATATATATATATATATATAATTTATTTATTTTATTTTTTTACTATTATTTATTTTTTTATTTTTTATTTTATTTATTTTTTATTTTATTATATATATATATAATCGTGAAACTTACCTCTTTAGTAATCTTAAATTAATTGATTAATTGAGTATTATTATTATTATTACTTATTTATTTATTTGATTTTTATTTATATAGAATTTATAATAAAAATATAATTAAATTTTAAAAATATAATAGAATTAAAATTAAAAATTAAAGTATTTTTTGCCTATTCTAGTCAAACTAGCCGTTTTTCCAACGGCTAGTTGTAGCTGTCTTGATCTATTTAAACTGGTTTCCTGATCAGATTTCTCATCTTGTCCTGATGATGAACCACACTGGCTGGTTCGAAACGTGTCGACGAAAATTTATTTTATGTGATTTTCACCAAAAATTATTACACACATTATATAATATTTTATTAAACTATAATTTTTTGTTTTTAAAATTATATACTAAATTAACAAATCAATTTACTATTAAAATAATATTTTTGGATTTTAAAAAAATTGAGAAAAAGAATACCGCATTAACTAACTTATTATATTGATAGAAAAAAAAATCATCTTACCTAACAGAGTGAAATATATATATGTTTTAAAAAAAATATACTTTGATTATGTAAAATATTATCAAGATAAAAGTAATCTTCTTACATAGCTTTTTAATTTTATTTATTTTTATATATGATTTTAATAAAACTATTTTTTGTTGTATATTCATAGTTAATATATATTTTTATTCATTTTTTCAAGTAAAATGACAAATAAGTATTTTTTTAAATATAATTGTTTTTAGAGAAGAGATGTTGTAATGACTTGTTCTATTAAATATTTTGACTTATCAAATTACATAAAAATAAAAATAAAAATAAAGTTAAAAATATCAATAATTATAATTATGAATATAAGTTATAATTATACTTATATTCATAATTATATTTATAATTAATAATTAAACCAATCTAGATTCATTTTAACTCTCAATTTACTAATAATTGAGATGGATCAAATCCCTTGAGGTGCAAACCTCTTTTAGAGTGAAAAGAGATTTGATTACCTTTAGAGTTTGGATGAATTTATTTTGGTTTTATTTAAGCCAATAAAACCATTAATACAAAAAAATATAGCATTTTTTATTATATTTAATACATTCATATGTCTTCCATCATCATGGCTCACAAAAAAATGATGAAAATTTTGGTTATGTTTAGTGATTGTTAGTTAGATAAAAAAGTTGATAGAAAATTATGTTATGTTTAGTACAATCTCAATCCTTCCATCCATCATGATGATTTAGTCAAGTTTTTACAATCTTATCCTCACTTTATTTTTATATACACTCTTATTGACACACACAGACACACACACATATTTATTAAATTATATATTTAAATAATTTAACTTTAAATTAAAAGAATTAGAATCTTAATTTGATTGATAAAGGAAAATTTAATATTATAAATGAGATGAAATAAATTATAAAGATGTTTATGATGTTTATGATGTTTATGTAGAGATATTTAATTGTGTCAAGAGGTATATTTTATAGCCTAGTTTGAATGAGGGGTTGCATTTTGGTTCTTGATTTTTTTTTTGGTTAATTTGGGTTAGTGAGTTTTCTTTTGTTGTTGCCAAAAAACAATTTGCTACTAATTTCTTCTTTCCAACAAGTCCAGTAAGAATGAGGCAAAAAGTATTTTGAGAGAGCTCCTCATGATGTACTTTTGATATTACTTAATAAAGCTTTTAGACCTGTAAAAAAAATTCAATGTGGGTCATAAAACAATATCACAATATGCAAGGTTGAGTGATATTGAGGGGTGAGTAATCTCGTCAGGTTACTGTGGCCTCCTTAAGAAGATGGGTTTTCACATGTTTTAGGATATACCTAAAGTTGTTTCTTACTTGCAAGGGGTTGGTTGGTGTAGGTCATAAATTCAAAGGAAGATGCAAAAACCCTCCTCGCTTAGAGATGGTATTGGGGTCACTAGGTCCTTGTCCTTAAAAACTAGATAACTCACAACGAATTAGTTAACACAGGGTGAGCAAGATTTTAGAGGCGTAAATGCCACATTAATTGCTAAATCCTGGTCAAATCAAGTTTGTGCAATGGTCAACAATATGGCCAGCATCACTGGCAAGCCTTATTTTCTAGTCTATTGGCCCATTAATGCTCTTAAGAGTACTAATAACCATGCCATGGGACATGGCATGGCATCGATCATCAATACCTCTCCCCACTTGGACCTATTAAATTGTGCAGACCTCGGAGACTGCATCAGGCTTGCCTCCCCCATTTTCCGACAGCTCTAACTCCGGAGTGTGAACCCAATTGGTGAGCAGGACAGGCGGGGCTCACGGATCTGAACTCAACTAGTGGATATGACAGGCCCCACTCTACGTATTGAATGCGGTAGGATTTCAAATTTTATACCACACCCATTATTTCAAACTGGAGTTGCGTGCCAAATTTTTGAAATGGAATCTGGTTAATACACATTTATCCCACCTGGTGTACAATCTTTGCATGAGAAATGCATCGATGGAAGGAAGGAACTCCATGGAACCCATGCCAGCAACGAGGCTGGGAGTCGGTGCTTCAACAACCTTTGTAATGCCAAAGAGAGCGAATATCAGGACCATAGCATATGCAATTACCATGAAACATGTGGATGTGTTGGCTGCCCTCATTGCCATTGCCATTACTTGTTATGAAACTAGATAGAATCAATCAAAAGATGAATCACGGTGAACAGAGTGAAGTAGCCAAATCCACGCACTAAACTATAATAACCTATGGGACACAAATGCCTCAATTGGTTGCCCTCTCCAATGTGGAGATACTAATACAAAAAACGCCAAACATGCAAAAAGAATGTCACTTTGGTTTTAATCTATAGCGGGATTAATGTAGGATTCTTCATTTGATTTGATCAGGAAGACGTGCCGAGTAGATCCATCCTCTTTTTGTCAGCTGATAAACGACCAATCAGGGAACCCTTAGTCACCCCCAGCCATTCTCTGCGGACAAGACCAACATGTGCGTTGTTTAAAACGCCTAATCATATGGTTTCCACTTTCCCCGACTTAGAAGCGGTACGACGCTGGTACCCAATCACGCCATCTAGCGAGCAGGACAGGAACCCCATTTCTAGGATGTTTTTCCTAGTGTTCTAGGGCAATCACCATGAGCAGCGTTGTACCTCTAAAAAAGGGTCTAACAAACCAACCATGGTCGCGAGTGTTAGTAATGTTGAGGAACCCTCCAACATGCAACACAACCCCAAATACCTTTGCAATCTTTGTAAGGGTGCTCACCTTCTTAAGGATTGTTCTTGTATACATAGAGTCTTAGAAGTGTGGTCTAATATTCTCATCAACTTATGGTTGATCCATTGATTAGTGATTCTAAATTTCCTGGGGTAAAGGGTAAAGTTAGGTTTCCATGTAGGTTATGTGAAGGGAGGCATCAAAATCACCTTTTCCCTCAACCACTCATCACAAGTCACCCCATGACACTAAGTTGGTGACACCACCTCCACAAAGACATCATATGTCATACATGGTTAGTCTAAATTTGTGAGAAATATCTAAGTTTATTAATGACCCAATTATTACTTTTTCCAAAGTGGTTTATCTAAAAAGCATAAAATATTTACCTAAAAATGTGATTTCCATGCTTAGTGATATGCATTAATCAAGACCATAATATTTACTCAAACCAAATCGTTTTCAATGGAATGTGTACAAATATTTGAAGAATGTGTAAGTGGGAGAGGATTAATGGGTTGGAAGTTGAAGACTGTTACACAGTAATTTGTCACCGTCCTTACCATTCCCCATCCCGCACAATGGAGGACCCATTCTGTGACCTGTGGACATTATCATGCCTTGAAAACATCATCAATGCATCCCTCTGAACATGAGCTTTATTTGCCCTTGAGACATCTGACCCAGAGGATATGATTGAATTTTCAGCAGAAGACTTAACATGGACAAATATTGATGGGGACCAAGTTGCAATTATTCCATATTGTCGACTTGATGATTTTATAAGAGGAGAGGAATCGAGTGAATCTGCACCCACTCAATTTCATCTTTATACTCATCGAAGTAAAAAAGTAGAGGATATAAAACAAACATATTGTTCAACATATCTAGAGTACGCTATGTGAGTCTCTATATATTTATCAATATACGTATAATTTTTTATAGTATGCATATATGTTATATCTAATTTGTTGTAAAACATTTATATGCAGGTATTGGTGTGCATATGGTCGGGAGTGAAAAAACCAAATTATGAGTGCATCCTCAGATATAAGAAAAAACGTAGTCAACAAGAAAGTATTAAATTTGGTTGCCAATGTCACTTAATTGTACGACGACTTCAACTTAGACCAGACGATGCTGTAATAATATATACTGTATGTAGGCATATTGATAAATCCAATGTTGTTGTCATGGAAAAGATGCAATCGACAAGCCTATGAGATTCAGTTATGCACCACATTTAACAAGGGATATGTGATCTATTATCCAACATTTAATCCAAAGAGGTTTTAATGTTACAATGATATGGGACAAGTTCATCTATGATGTGAAGGATGGATTTGGTGAGTTATACACAGGGACATCTCAAAATACATATATGACAAGACAAGATATATTAAACATTTACAATGATACTATAAGGCTAGAGTATGTTAAAGATCAAAGTGATCCAAATAGTGTAGAATGTTCATATAAGGAACACCCTGAGAGTTTTTTCTTCTACCAGAAACAAGATCTTGTTGAAAACATCCCTTTTATTATAGGCATACAAACAAAGTGGATGCACTCAATGATGCTAAAATATTCTCACAATAATATAATCTCAATGGATTCAACATTTAGTACAAATAAGTATGGGGTGAGTACAAATTTATCCTAAATTTGATTCATTTATTCAACCTCATTTTAATGCATGTAACTTATATAAATATAATTATGTACATTGTTTGTAATGTAGTATCAATTGTACACCTTAATGGTTTTCGACGAACATCGCAATGGGGTTCCAGTAGCTTGGGTGATATCATCACGCAATACTATAGCTGAGCTTTCCAAATGGATGTCAACTCTCTTTTCCATTGGGAAGAAAGAGCGACCAGATTGGCAAGTTCAAGCTTTCATCACAGATGATGCTACGGCTGAAATTGAAGCGTTAAGGTGATGTGTTTATTCTTTTATAAGAGACATAAAAATATTGTTAATGTATATTCCCTCTAATAAATTGTGTTATTCCAGGTCTTCAATCAAGTGTAAAATATTATTATGTGTGTGGCATGTTCGTCGTGCATGGTTGAAGAATGTTGGAAGTAAAGTCCAAGGAAGGGAAAACCAAGTCCACATTTTTCGTTCTTTAGGAGAAATCATGCACACATGTGAAGATGATGAATCTGTAAAAAAGACATTTGAAAGGTTCTTTGAAAGATTCAGTGACCAACCAAGGTTTTTGGAATATTTTAAAACAACTTGGTTAGCCAACAACAAAATATGTAAGTTTCTTGTAAGTGGCTTTAATGACTCTATTTTTCATGTCATATGTATTATTCATTCATAGCTAATAAATTTATTTCTACAAATATGTGGGAAAAAGCATACAGAAATTTTCCACATTCCAATCAGGATATAAATAAAACACAGGGATTAATGAAAATGCCAAAGATAATCCCTATGTATAACTCACCAAATCCAGTAGGGATGTATTTTCGCCCACACCGACCACCTTTCTCCATCATAAATTCTCCCATGCCTATAGCCACCTCCCCAAACCCTTCCCAATTCCCACCCCTACCATTTATTCATCCACCCTTCTCATTGTTTCAATCATCCACCCTTGACATTCCAATTTTCCCCTCTAGGGTGATCCCTCACCCTAGGGTGATTCCCACTATTGTACAACCGGTGGGGGTGTATCACCGCCCACACCCACTACCTTTTTCCGATTTCACTTCCACCATGCCTTTATCCATCACCCATGAACCATGCCTATATCCATCACCAAGTGCTCCAACATCTGCCGAGGAAGGACAATCTTCTCCATTGCCTTAGATATTCATGGTGAAAATGAGTAGTTGATCAAAATCTTTTCATGAATTAACAGAATTGATTCTATGCATTTTTTATTTTACAACTAATTGGTTATTTAATTTTTGCAGCAATATCAATTTCGAAATGCACTTGGGAGTGCCAAGCGTGGCGAGGCTGACGTATAGACCTAATTTATAAATAAGCTATGATGTCATTTTTCCATTATTTCATTTATGGGCGCGACCTTCCATTATCTATGTTGGGAATACCATGGGCCATGGGTCCATTTTGTAAAAGAGAAAAAATGTATAACTAGACCAATTTGGAATACAAGTACAAGAATTTGAACTTGTGTATATGACAATGCCTTCATTGGCTTTTAAATTCATGATGTGGATTTAATGTTATATTCTATCAATGTTACATTAATTTTGATGAACGTAGTGAGAATGGATTTATTTGCTTCATTTACAAATGATCAAGTTTGCAAGTTAAGTTACTTTTAAATTTATATATTACTCAATGTTGCATGCATGGACAACCATATCATTACCATGGAACTCTGGTTAGTTATAATAATAGATGTATCATGTACATGAAGAGAGCATATATATGGATTTAGATTTATTTTAATTTTGAATTTATGAAAAAAGAAAACTAAAGTTTTAAAGTACAGTATACATGCTTTATAATAAAATCTGCAAAAATAGATAAAGTTTTGAGCCTTTACCACTTCAATACTAACATTTAAAGATGAAAACTTTATTGATAAGTGGTGTAGTATTATTTAAGTTTTGTTTATTTATTTATTTTGATTTTATATATATTTTAACAATTCCTTTATATATCTTTAAATAGAGTACAAAACATATTTATGGTAAGAATACAAAGAAGAGTGTAAGATGTTTTTGAGATGTGGGTTCACATTAGTGTGGAAGGCCTTTTTCCCACATAGTTTCGAACATGTGACTTTTACACCATGAAGTGCCTTAACATGAAACTCATAAGGTGAAGAGGGAGTTTGACAATGTAACAATGTTGAATGATAGAAAATGTGAATAATAAGAATGTAGTCAGTTACAAACAATCTTCATTGTAATAAATCTCAAACTATTTTCTTATACTATTCTTATCGTCACACCTATTGATGTGCCATCTTTTCTTATCGATCATATGAAAAGGGCAGTTGAAATCATAGACCATTCAAATATTTAACTCAAGCTACTAAACAAATATTTAACTCAATCATATTTAAAAAAATATTTAACTCAATCATATTTAAAAATATATATATATAAAATCCAAAAAATAATCACTCTTTTTTAAATTAGCAATCTATTACAAATTAACATACATATTCTTTCATTTTCTATTTTCTAAATTTTTTAAGCCTTTGAAAGGAAAAATGAAATTAGAAAATGGTAAGCTTTCTTATTCCACTATGATTTTCTTTTGTGTTTTCCTACCTTCCCTTTCACATTTTCTAAGTTTTTAGACTTTTAAAAGCAAAAAGAAATTAGAAAATGGTAAACATTCTTATTCCACTATGATTTTCCATTTTCTTTTATTTTTTCTTACCTTACTATATATTTATGTAAATAATTTTTCCTTCTATGTAAACTTCATTCCACTATTATCTATTTGTAGAAATATTAAGTTTCTTATCCTCTGATATTGAATAAATAAATCACATGGATGATTAAACTTCTAAGATTTTAAATAATATTTTATTAATTAAACATTGATCCTTGAATGGAATTAACCACATGGCTAGTTAAATTTCTAAAATTTTAATTAATATTTTATTAATTAAACATCTATCTTCACAATAGAATCAAATTTTAGCGAATTTTTGTATTTTCTGGGGTTTAACCTTCCTCCATTTTTATGTGGGATTGCTGCTTGATTAGATATGTGTCGTGTTAGGTCCCCTGTAAGACTCAATTCCATTGACTAGAGAAGTTTGTACATTCTTCTATGTGGCCCAACTATGCTAGATATCAATGTCTTCCTATGGTTCCCTAGGATGTTTGCATCATGCCCAAGGATAAGGGAGGTACTAGTTTGATTGATGTGGTGTCTCAAGGAAGCATTTTGGTTTCCAAATGAGTGGTTAGATGCTTGGAGAATTCATCCCCTTAGAAAGTGTTAATGTAACATACATTGCTTTCAACCCAACATGTTGGAAAAATTAGGGGTAAGTTTGGCTTATCTGACATCATTTTTTCCCCTCATACTCATTTTTATTTGCATCATCTTTAAGGGTATTGTAGTAACTTGGAGGAAGGTGGTGTACTTAGTGTGTTCATAGAGGTTAGGTATTAGATCAGGTTGGGATTTGGCCAAGAGACCAACCTGAAGTTGGAAACTGGAAGAAACTTGTACTTTTGGTATTCCTCATTTTCAAGCAAAGAAGTTAAGTAAAAATAAGTTTTTATTTGGAGGGATCAATGGGATTTTAGTTCTTGTTGTTGGAAAAATCAATGTTCAGTGGCTTGGGATTTTTCCTGGTCCTCTTTGGATAGAGCTACCTTTATGGAGATCATCAGGGTAATTCCTCAAGAGACCTTTTCATTATGAATATTGATACAGATGGTCCCATTTTTAGAGATTGGGAGTGGAGATTTTAGTGCCCTTTGACTCTATATGATTCTCATAAGCTCTACATTATGTTGCATCTATGTCATGAATTAGGACCATTTCTTAACGTCGAATGGGTTCTATAGATGAATAAAGTTATTGGATTAGCCTAGTGCATGGTTTCTAGTTGACTAGAGTGTCTTATAAAGTTTGAGTCTGTTGGTGATTTATCAAGGTTTCCTCTACAAAGGTTGGTTAGCTAAAAGTGGTTTTATTAATGTACGATCCATTTTTGCTCGAGATTAGAAATAATGAAGAATATTTTGTGCGAATATTACTTTGTAAAATATTATTGGGCTTAGGTTTAGTTGGCTCACATGCTCTAGATTATTTACATTAGTGGGCACTTTGTTGGGAGATTATAGATCAATTATTAAGGACCTTTTGTCTAGTATTTGGCATTTTTTAAGATAATTTGGTTTTAATACTCTTTGGAAAATCTGCTAAAAGGGATTTTTGATGAGTTTATTCTTTGAATGTGTTTTCAATCATGTTTTTTATCAATTATGGCATGATGAGGTACCTATGTAAATCCTAGACAAAGGAGCATGATTAATTAGAGACGTCGAACTATTAATCCAATTTTTTTAAGATTTTATAATGGTTTTAATTACTCTCTACATAAAGATATGAATCCTTTGTATATATCTTCCTTTTATTTTCTCTTTTATAATGTTTATAAAAAACATAATTTGTAATTAAAAATTTAATATTAATCTAGTTACTTTTAATATTGATATAACATAATGACAATGAAATATTATCATTATTAATATTTTTTAATTTAGAAATGGGTTGACACCCTAGGCTTGATGACAACTCGCCACAGTGCAAGGAGGTAGACCATCCCATTCATTTGCACACTTCATTATCTTCATGGCTTATAGGTTTCTTTTATTTGCTACTATCTCTATGATGTTTAAAACTTTGGATATTTTGGAAGTTGTTCATTTGACTAGTTTTCCCAAATTATGAATGACTACCTTCTTTTTTGCTCCATTGTTGTTATATTTCATCCTCTTAGGATAATTTTCACACTATAGGACTTAAGTCTTTTCCTTTCTTAGTTTGACTTTTATTTTCATCTAGTTTTTGGGTATTGATTGATAAACAATTACTCCATCTTTAGTCTTGTTTCCCAAGGGGCAAGATAAAGACAATCTAAGAAATCATGAATTTTGTAATTTTATAAAATAATAATGGAAAATTTAAGCTAAAAAATATAATTAGTAGATTATAATGAAAATATGTGTTGTGGTTTGTCATAAGGTTAGGAGAACTTTAACCTTGACCTTCGAATTTTGAGGTTCTCGAACCTCATCGAACTTCATAGTCATTGACCAAGACCATAGTTCAAAACTCATAACTTCATATCACAACACAATCTTGTAATTTATCTTTACAATTTCCATATAGGTAATAAGGTTTTTTTATGTTTGTTGATGTTGATTTCATAGTTATTGACCAAGACCATAGTTCAAAACACATAACTTCATATCACAACACAATCTTGTAATTTATCCTTACAATTTCCATATAGGTAATAAGATTTTTTTTATGTTTATTGATGTTGATTTTTTACTATTTTATATATAATAGCGAATCTCATAAAAAAATTCAAACTTGAACTGAACTTAATCATTGCTAAACCACTTGAAACCGAACCAAAACCAAAACCGAACCATATGACATTGATATTGGTTGTGGTTAGAATTTTTATATAAATTTGAAAATAAAAATCTATATTATAATGCAAATATAATTGTGATAGTTATAAAAAAAATTAATAAATTAATTCTCTTCTCACATATTTTTTAAATCATTGCTAAATTAAATATATTTATCACTTTTTATTTTTTAATTATTTTTAACATCTTATAGCTAATCAATTATAGATTAATGAGTTACAGCTAATCACTTATTGATTAATGAGTTATAAAGTGATATATTAATGAATTATAAAGTGTTATAGAATAATGAGTTATAGCTAATCACTTATTGATTAATGAGTTATAAAGTGATATATTAATGAATTATAAAGTGTTATAGAATAATGAGTTATAGCTAATCACTTATTGATTAATGAGTTATAAAGTGATATATTAATGAATTATAAAGTGATTATATTTGTGGTAGTTAGATTGTTATTAAATAATAAAATAAATAATAATAATCCTCTACTCACTTTTTTAATTTTCATTAATCAATGAAATAAATAATAAATATATCTGCAACGCATCAATTTTTTAATTACTATGAAAGGCTCTCACAGCCCATCAAGTAACATTGATCGTTCAACTTGTAAAATGCAGCATGTCCCAATTCCTTCCACTCGCAAGGATGCCCACCTGGTGCACCATTTTCCCACCAGCGCTGTCACCGGCCAAGAACACTTTGCTGAAATCTGCATGGCAAGCGAGCCACGGATCGACGGGCACCCCCTCTGCTGGGCGGTGAAGCCATTCAAGGACACCCAAACAATCGTCATAACCCGCAGGTAGGCGATGCTCCGACGCTTTCCTGTACCCCACGGACACACATATCACCTTCGCCCCTGTAGCGACTTCAGTTGTGATAAATCGGCGCGACAGCCGATCTGATACAGAAGGCAACCAATATTTCTCAGTCTGCACCGAGTGAATAAACTCATATTTCCGACGTGGGATAAACTCAAATTGCCGAACCAAATTTCATTTCAAAATTTTGGCGCCCATCTCTACCTGTCTTGTCCGCCAGTTGGGTTCACCCTCTGGAGTCAGAGAGCTGCCGGAAAATGGGGAGGCGAGCTTGATGTAGTCTTCCAGGTCTGCCCAATTTAATAGCTGCAAATGGGGACAGGTATTGATGATCGATGCCATGGGCATGGACATGGCATGGCTGTTGGTACTCTTAAGAGCATTAATGGATCAATAGATTGGGAAATATTGGTTTCAAGCATGGTATCCCGACAATGTTGGATAGAGTTTACCTGGCCCTCTATTTGTGGGGGACAAATTACTTTCCTGTATTCAGAATGTCTCACACATTTTACACTTACTTAGTTGTTGCTGGTTGTTAAATTTTCAGCAAATTTCATACTTGATAAGTAATAATATTATGCAATTAGTTGCTCACTATTTTTTAATGTAAATATTTGATTAAATTATGGTAGGCAGTGATCCACATAGCATTTTTCACCAGACATTCGAATAATACTATATTGTGCAAAATTATGACAATTGAAAGTGTTCATTCCAACTACACAAATACATTAAACAAGATCCAATCATGTAGAAAAAGATAGATGGCACTTAGAGCTTATTACAAAGATACTATCATTTAGAAATCATATCTAGCTTGGGATTTGGATATTTTGGTAAATAAAAGTTTTAATATATTATATTTTAGAAAAATAATATATAAAATATAATTTAAAAAAATTAAATATATAATTTTATTATTATTATTTTTTAAATAATGGTAATTTTAATTTATAAATGGTTGTTAGATAATTTTTATTGAAATTATAAATTAAAATTAGTAAGTTTGATGTTTTAATGTAAAAATGAGTCTAGTGTTATTGAACACCTTTCATAAATTTGAAATAATTTAATAAGGCATTTAAACTAACTTTTGACATTATTTCACCTTATTATTTTATATTTAAAGGGAATATGTGTTCAATGTAAGTGAATCTAGGGAAATTTGACCCTTTAATGTCATAGTTTACAAAATACTTCAAAATATAACAATCACCCATTGAGTTGCGCCTCATTGGTTAAATACTTCTTTATTAATTTATTATTAGTTAGATTTATGTATAATTTAGAGAGTTATTAATAAATTGTTTTTCATAAATTATCCTCAAAGTAAAATCATTATAATAAATAGTAAAAATTTGAAACAAACTTGAATGAATTTAAGTGGTTCACATACCAATTACAAACCATTTGATGAAATATCAAATAGATTATTTTTGGTGAAGTGTGGCTAGTAACAATAATTGGTGGAAGGTAAGCTCTCAACAAGATAGCTAAGAACACTTCAACCCACATCTACCAAAAATTTACTAAATTTTCAATTTTTGTTGTAAGTTTGGGTGGGACTACATCATCACAATGTCCAATACATCACCCTTATCAAGGAGGCGGGGAATTGAATCGGTGACTTCACATCAAGAAGTGCCTTAAAAAAGCACCTGATCACCGTCTATCCAAGACCCCATGGACCCTTCACCTTTCATTATAGCCAATGTCTTCTTGTTTAAATTAAAACCTTTTGCCACTAACTAAGCTTTATGTTTTTCAATATCCTTCTAAAGTAATTTTTTTCTTATATACCCATTTATAACCAATTAAATTCTATCCATGAGGAAAAGGAACTAGAGTCCAAGTCTTGCTCTTCATTAAGGATTCATACTCTGGAATCATTCTTTTTACCCATTTAGGTTTGTCCTTACCTTGATCATAGGTGGAATGATCATTTGTAGCCAAAACATCAAAGTTGTAAGAGAAAAGTTAGATTTGATTCTATGAGTATTGGAAGGAATATCGATCTCAAAACTTGTAGATTCAAGATTTTTCCAGGCCCAGACAGGAAGAGGGTGAGTGGTAGGAGACATTTGATTATCTTTGGAACATTCAAGAGGATTACTTGAAGATGTAAGTGAACTAGGATCAAGATTAGGCATAGTATTGGAAGATGGGAGTAACAAGAGAGGAAGTGAAATTCAAGGGAGCATGATGTTTTAAAGACTGAGGATAATTAGAAAATTCATTAAGTTAAACATCTCTTTGAATGATGACATCTCGTGTCAATGGATCAAACAACATGCAAGCTTTAGAATATTTATTCCTCACTATAACCAAAGAGAATATATTTGTGGGACTTGGGGTCTAACTTTTTCCATTTATCATCAAGAATATGAACCCAAAATTCACTCGGCGGGCCATTTGGAACGGACAGGATTCCGCCACGTGGCTGTGATCGGAGGGTCAGATCGGACCTACGAGAGGCCACCATGTGGCAGAAATTTGAGGGCCATATCTGACGGACACGCTGAGCAGCGCACATCCATTAGTTGAAGTCTGGTAGCAGCGATCTGGCAGACATCCATTCGCTAAAATTCACCCACTGAGAACCTGCCACTTGGCAGATAGTCGTTAGCCGAGCTCTGATCACTGATCAGCCGTCACTTGTCACACATCTGTTAGCTAATTAGACCAACACTTGGAAGGGACCTAAGGACCATATCAGATGGGTGAGAGGCTGCGACTTGGCAGAGATCTAAGGGATAGATCTGATCTACGAAAGATCGCCATGTGGCAGTAATCGGCGGGCCATATGGAACGGATAGGATTCCGCCACGTGGCTGTGATCGGAGGGTCAGATCAGACCTACGAGAGGCCACCACGTGGCAGAAATCTGAGGGCCATATCTGACAGACAACATTACGCCACGTAGAAGAAATCTGAGGGCCATATCTGATGGACAACATGGATCCATGTGGCAGAAATCTGAGAGCCATATCTGACCGACAACATGGAGCCATGTGGCAGAAAAATTGAGGATCAGATCTGACGGACAACATGGGGCCACGTGGCAGAAAACTGAGGGCTAGATCTGACGGACAACATGGGGCCACATGGCAGAAAATTGAGGGCCAAATCTGATGGACGAGATTCCGCCACGTGGCACTAATATGAGGGCCAGATCTGACAGACGAGAGGCTGCCATGTGGCATAAATCTGAGGGCCAGATCTGACGGACGAGAGGCCGCCACATTGAAGAAATCTGAGAGCTAAGTTCGACGGACGAGAGGCCGCCACATTGAAGAAATTTGAGAGATAAGTCCGACAGACGAGAGGCCGCCACATTGAAGAAATCTGAGAGCTAAGTCCAACGGACGAGAGGACGCCATGTGGCATAAATCTGATGGCCAGATCTGACGGACTAGAGGCTGCCACGTGGCCGAAATCTGGGGACTAGATCTGACGAACGAGAAGACACCATGTGGCTGAAATCTGAGGGCTAGATCTGACGGACGAGAGGACGCCACGTGGTCAAAATAATGGCAAGATCTGAGGAATGAGAGGGCGCCAAGTGGCAGCGATCTATTGGTAAGATCGGTCGAGAAGCCGCCACTTAGCAGGCAACTGAAGGATGAGATGCTGCCACGTGGCCGGTAACTGACCACTAGATTTGATGGCCAAATAAGACAGACAAGAGGTTTCCACGTGACAGAAATCTGATGGACGAAAGGTCCCCACGTGGTAGCGCTCTGACGACCAAATCTGATGCACAAGAATCTGGTACGTGGTACAGATTGCACGGCCAGATTTGATAGATGAGAGGTTGCCACTTGGCAGCATTTTGACGGCAAGATCTGACGGATTAGAAACCACCACTTGGTAACGATTTGTTGGACATATCTAAGGGATGAAAGGGTGAAACTCGGCAGCGATCTAAGGATGACGAACGCGATGCTGCCATGTGGGATTGATTTGACGGCCAAATTTGACGGGCGAGAGACTGCCACTTGACAGCGTTCTGAGGGCCAGATCTGATGGGCGGCAGGTCACCACTTGGCAACGATCTAAAGGGTGAGATTTCGCCACTTGGCATCAATCTGAGGGCCAGAGGGAACTGATGGTCAGAATGGACTGCTGCTAGGGTGACACTTTGAATGAGCACGGCTGGATCCCTCGTGTGAGGGTCGCCACATGGCAGATAATTTATGGCTGTATCCCACGTCTGAGAGTCTGGCCAGTTTCGGAGTCTGGCGTGCGTCACTTGGTAGCTGACAGAAAGCCTTATTTCCTCTGCTATAGGCCCATTAATGCTCCAGACGTACCCATGCCATGCGAGCCTTGCTATGCGGACGAAGAAACAAGTACCACAAATCGGGACAAGCAATAGTAAATGATATGCTCCATCTGATGGAATGTGCATCAACTTGTCAGGCATTGATCGGTATGTAAGCTTGTCAGGAATTGACTTGACACGTAGCTAGTATTTATGATTGGTGTGTAAGCTTATTATTTCAAAATTTGTGAAATTTATTTCAGAATTGTGTAAGGTGTGTATTTATTATATCTTATTTCATAATTTGTGAAATATATATGTTTTAGGTTTTAGGTGGTTTTACTTTTTACAATTACGTTTAGGTTTTAGATTTAAATAGTTTTATATTTCCGTTCTTGTTTAGATTTAGAACTATAATGTTGGATTTACATATCCTTTTAGGTTTTTAAAGTTTAGATTCTACTTTTAATATTAGGATTTTCATTTAACTTTTAGCTTTAATATTATTTTTGAGGTTTAAAGTTTTAGAATATGTTTAATATTATATTTTAGGTTTAGATTTTATGTTTTAAGTTTTAGGTTTTTAAGTTTAAAATTTAGGTTTTAATATTAGATTTTAGGTTCAAGTTTCATATTTACTTTTTGATTTTAGATTTTATTTTAGGGTTTTTAAGTTTATAAATTTTATTATTAGGCTTTAATGTTTAGGTTTTAGATTAAATATTGGGTTTTAGATTTTAAGTTTTGAAATAATGTTTAATAATAATATGATTTTTAATCTTTACATTAATGTAATGATTATTAACAATATTATTATTATGTATTATTCAAAATATTTTAAGTTTAAATATTAATAAGTTTAATATTAATTATTATATAATATTAATATTTCAGAAATGACAAGAAATTTATTATTACTGATGAATTCGAACTCAAAACGAGAGATACAAATTTCTTCTACAATCCGTAGAATAGAAAATCACAAGGTAGAAAGACATGCAATGACATGCAACCATCAAAACACAAGGAACACAATGATTTTACAAGGGAACCCAACTGGGAAAAACCCCTTCACTTCTTTTCATTAATCAGATGATAATGAGAAACTATTACAATGTAATCTCCAAGCTCTGAAGCACACCCTCCACTGTAAAATTGTTCTTCTGAATTACTATCATTCGCCAACACTTTGCCTATTCAAGTGCCCCCAAATTCCTCCTATTTCCTTGCACAATTCACAAGGGATTGAATCAGATTGAATCGTCGACTACATGGATTGAATCGTAACGCTAAAACCTATGGTGGCTTTCGAACGTTTAGTTCACTGAACTCTTCTGATCAAATTATTTTTACTTGGAAAAATGAAGAATTACGCTAAATATTTGTTGACAAATGTAAGGTTGGAGGCACAATTAGGTAGTGACTAGAAGGATCATTATGTACTCTCAAGATTCATAACAAATGTTGGCTTAAATAATGTAGAAAACTGAACACTCACCTTGGAAGCTATCAGTAACAACACTCTCAGGACGGTTGGTGTCAAAATTAATAGTAGATATGCACCCACTCAGCCTTGACACGAAGATGAAATGCATTAAAATTTTACCATGATTTGAGAACTCCTCCATTTCTCCAATGGAGAACCCACAATTGAATACAGTAAAAATTCCAGGGTTCTATCTTCCTCAATGGCGTTCAAATTCATTTCATTGGATAAGTTGAAAATTATTTCATAGAAAGGTTTTTGATAATGGAAACTCAATGTTTAAATATATACATATACTTTTTGGTTAACCAAACTTATAAACGGTGAAAAGATTATCATACATGCGCTTTTGAAATTGGTGAGTTGAAAATGTTATACAAGGGATTTCTATAGGAAATGAAAATGAAAGTTAGTATTGAGCTTAAATGGTGATTTCAAATGTTGGTGCTACATATTCTTCATTGATGTGAAATCTTCATTTTTTTGGGTTTTTATGGTTAATTTTAAGGATGATTTCTATGTTTTATAAACATTATTTCTTTAAAATCTCAATGTGGTTATAAGCATAATCGATTTGCTTTGATTTTCTTTGCTTGTACTAAAGTTTTATTAATTAATATATATATATATATATATATATATATATATGTTATTTTAAAATTTATTAAAATTTATAAATAATTTTTTTATTTAGTAAAAAAACGGCCAAATTAAGATATTATTAAAGAAATGTTTACTTTATTTTTTCCAATAGAAACTTAAAAAATCAAGTTTATTAATATATTGAAAAAGTGTTTAGATTATCTCTTTCAAAATTCCATTAATTATGTCATCTAGCTTTGTAATGTTTGATGCAACTAGCATTTTGCATGCAAATGTTTGTCATTACACTATAATTCAATACAATTTACACTATAAACTAATACCATGACTTTTGCATGCAAATGATTGTCATTACACTATAATTCAATACAATTTACACTATAAACTAATATCATGACTTTAATTCGACGTTTGAAGTTCCATTCTCATTACTATGTGACATATGGAATGGTTCTTGGATTTAATATTTATAGGTAGATTTACATGAGAAGAATATGTTAATGTGTGTATGAATAGAAGACAAGTTATTGAATTTTTTACTTTTGAGATGTAGACATGTGTGAATCTAAAATAATAAAAATATTTCATTTTATTACTTTTAAATTAAATAGGTTTAGTTATAGTTTGAGGCATAATTATTGTAATAAGGGGCAATGGTGATGGAAAATAGGGCATCAAAATGATATTATATCATAAATTTAACCTCATTATGACAATTTCATTCAAAGAATCCATAGTTCTCTCTAATGATAATATCTTGAATTATTGTAGGTATGATGTTTATAATAAAATAAAATAAAAATGATTTGTGGCATGCCTTATTGTAGATATAATGTTTATAAGAGAATAAGTACACACAATAGGAATGATGGAGGATTAGAGTTTCAAAAAATAATAGTTTAAAAGTAGTGTAGGTTAACTATGTACATGATCTCAGCAAAGGCTTTTTCATCTTTAGAATGGGAGGGACATGGCCTTAAATATTAGTTTGAAATCCGAGAGTTATCCTAATTTGAAGTTTGGGAGATAAATAGGTCATCCTAGGTATGCATCCCTAGTTCTAAGTATAAGATAGGCCTCTATAGAAAAGTAATAATTCTCCTCTCCATTTGGCCTAGTAGGTGAAAAATCATTTAAACATATTTTAAAAGAAAAATAAAAAATTAATATTTTATATGAAATAAATATGATAGAAATATCAATTTCCTAATTTTTTAGGACTATTATATACATATTATAAAAAAAACATTCTTAGCATCCATACTTTCTAAATGATTCTCTTCTGTTATTATACAATAATGTAAGTTTCATATGCCTCATTAATTATTGCAACAAAAACACTTGATCTAATTTAATCATACTATGATTTTTGGATTCATTGGATTTCTATATTATAAGTGAAAATAATGTATATATGTTATTTCCACGATATATCTTATTTCCACTATATCCCATGTAGTTACATCCTTTGTTAACTTCCTACACAATTCCAAATGAACTAAGGACCAATTGATTATCATTTAATTCCACCACAACTTTTCTATTCTTAGGTGAACTTTTTTTTTTCTTCACTCTCAATACCTACACAACTTTCAACATTTGTAAAATAGAATGTTTGAAACATCTAGCTACTATTATTATTAACGACTACATTATTAGTACAAATTCAAAAAATATATTATTATGTTTGTCATATATTAATTTTTTTTATAATTAATAATGATAATAATAACTTTTTTTTAAAGTTATAATTTAGTTAAATTTTAGAGTAGATGGTGATAGGGTGTTATGTTAAGGCACTTCATGGTGTAAAAGTTACCTGTTCGAAAATACAAATTCAAAAAATATATTATTATGTTTGTCATTTATTAATTTTT
This sequence comes from Pinus albicaulis, assembly GCA_034641835.2. Taxonomy (NCBI): domain Eukaryota; kingdom Viridiplantae; phylum Streptophyta; class Pinopsida; order Pinales; family Pinaceae; genus Pinus; species Pinus albicaulis. The sequence continues at coordinate 1,656,575,106 of CM076578.1, read as the reverse complement.
TTTATAATTAATAATGATAATAATAACTTCTTTTTTTTAAAGTTATAATCTAGTTAACTTTTAGAGTAGATGGTGATAACGTGTTATTCTAAGGCACTTCTTGGTGTAAAAGTTACTTGTTCGAAAATATGTGGGAAAAAATTTATCCACACTAAGGTGAATCCACATCTCAAAAAAAATCTTACACACTTCTTTGTATTCATACCAAAAATATTGTTTGTGCCCTATTTATAGATAAATAAAGGAATTGTTAAAATATATATAAAACCGAAAAAAAAAAACCTTAAATAATACTACACCACTTATCAATAAAGTTTTCATCTTTAAATGTTAGTATTGAAGTGGTAACGGCTCAAAACTTTATCAATTTTTGCAGATTTTATTACAAGGCATGTATGTTGTACTTTAAAACTTTAGTTTTCCTTTTCATAAATTCAAAATTAAAATAAATTTGAATCCATATATATGCTCTCTTCATGTACATGATACATCTATTATTATAACTAAGCAAAGTTCCATGGTATGATATGGTTTTACATGCATGCAACATTGAATAAGATATAAATTTAAGTAATTTAACTTGTGAACTTTATAATTTGTAAATGAAACAAAATAAATCCATTCTAACTACATTCATCAACAGTAATGTAACATTGATAGAATATAACATTAAATCCACATCATGAATTTAAAAGTCAATGAAGGCATTGTCATATACACATGTTCACATTCTTGTACTTGTATTCCAAATTGGTCTAGTTATACATTTTTCTCTTTTACAAAATGGGCCCATGGCCCATGGTATTCCCAACATAGATAATGGAAGGTCGCGCCCATAAATGAAATAATGGAAAAATGACATCATGACTGATTTATAAATTGGGTCTATACGTCACCCTCGCCACGCTTCGCACTCCCAAGTGCATTTCAAAATTGATATTGCTGCAAAAATTAAATAACCAATTAGTTGTAAAATCCAAAATGCATAGAATCAATTGTCGTTAATTCATGATAATATTTTGATCAACTAGTCATTCTCACCATGAAGATCTAAGGCAATGGAGAAGATTTTCCTTCCTCAGCAGATGGTGGAGCTGTTGGTGATGGATATAGGCATGGTTCATGGGTGATGGATAAAGGCATAGTGGAAGTGAAATCGGAAAAAGGTAGTGGGTGTGGGCGGTGACACACCCCCATTGGTTGTACGATAGTGGGAATCACCCTAGGGTGAGGGATCACCCTAGGGGGGGAATTGGAATGTCAAGGGTGGATGATTGAAACAATGAGAAGGGTGGATGAATAAATGGTAGGGGTGGGAATTGGGAAGAGTTTGGGGAGGTGGTTATAGGCATGGGACAATTTATGATGGAGAAAGGTGGTCGGTGTGGGTGACAATAAATTCCCACTGGTTGTACAATAGGAGGAAGCACCCTCAAGGAGGAAATTGGGATGCTAATGACTGGAGCAGTGTTCAAACTGCTATAGTTTTTTCCACCAACATGCTCATCAAATAATTGAAGTCGACAAGCTGGAACGTTGTGAGATGTGGGTCCCTCGACTGTAACAATAAAAAATTTCATATAGTTATGAAAATGCATCGAAAATGATAATATATCGTATTTCACATAAAACAATGCATGCCATCAAATTTCCATACCATTTTTTTGTATAATAGAAGGTTGCACTAACTCAGGTATGTGGCCCACACTTCTTTGGTGTTGAGAAGATAACTCCAGTTGCTCATCCATGTTTCTTTTTTTTTAACGAACTCGTCCAACCTTTTCAAAATGTGGTTTATCTTTCCCAGATTTTGACTTGTGCCCACATTGCCTTTTCTTTTTGACTGGGCTCAAGAAACTATGTTTTCTTTTAGTAGTGATCTTTGATGGAGTTATAGTATTGAAAAACATTCTATTGTATTCTTGACATGCTTTGTCTACCAAACTGTTCAATGCATTTGCTTGCTCCAAATTTGTAGGTATTATGGATCTCAATTTCTCATGAGTTGATGAGTTAACACGTTTCATCTCATCATCTTCAAATAATGCACTATCTGGTCGTACATTGGTTGATTGAACATTATCAATGCTTGTTTCATTATAATAATTTATATTTGGAGGAGAATCAAAGCATGGCAGAAGCTTCGTTTGGATTTCTAGGCCCAATATAGGTGTTTCATTCAAATCAAATCAAATTGTAGGCCTTTCTGTAGTAGGATTAGTGATATTAGGCAGTACATTTTCACCCAAAGTAATGTTACTCACCAACATCTCAACTTTCAGTACATGTTTACAAACATTTCCATTCAAGGCCCAATTGCAATTACAGAAGTGTAGATTAGAACCTTTATATATGACATTGTACCAAATATCACGTGTATCCTTGTTTTGGCTACGAAACAAATAACCATTGTTACTCTTTTCATCAGGCACACAATCTTCATTTGGGATTTGGCTAGCTCTACACTTGGATGAATTCAATTGTTTCTCAATTTTTCTAGGACGTACAAAACCAGCTTCTTTTAAACGTTGCATATGATTGTAATATAATAAAACATTTGTCAACAACACATATATTAACCAATCGACACGTCTATGACATGCATTATTCTTTTTTCTTAGGTACCTTTCCTTGATATGCTGATGATAAGATTCAATGGCATTATTTGTATCCTGATTGGAATGTGGAAAATTTCTGTATTCTTTTGCCCACATATCTGTAGAAAGAAATTTATTAGCTATGAATTAATAATACATATGACATGAAAAATAGTCATTAAAGCCACTTACAAGAAACTTACATATTTTTTTGTTGGCTAACCAAGTTGTTTTAAAATATTCCAAAAACCTTGGTTGGTCCCTGAATCTTTCAAAGAACCTTTCAACTGTATTTTTATAGATTCATCATCTTCTCATGTGTGCATGATTTCTCCTAAAGAACGAAAAATTTGGATTTGGTTTTCCCTTCCTTGGACTTTATTTCCAACATTCTTCAACCATGCATGACGAACGTGCCACACACATAATAATATTTTACACTTGATTGAAGACCTGGAATAACACAATTTATTAGAGGGAATATACATTAACAATATTTTTATGTCTTCTTTAAAAGAATAAACACATCACCTTAACGCTTCAATTTCTAAGAAAAGAGTTAATCAACTGGTGATGAAGGCTTGAACATGCCAATCTCGGGTCGCTTCTTCTTCCCAATGGAAAAGAGTCGATATCCATTTAGAAAGCTCAAATATGTATTGCGTGATGATATCACCCAAGCTACTGGAACCCCATTGCGATGTTCGTCGAAAACCATTAAGGTGTACAGTTGATACTACATTACAAACAATGTACATAATTATATTTATATAAGTTAAATGCACTAAAATGAGGTTGAATAAATGAATTGAATTTAGGATAAATTTGTACTCATCCCATACTTATTTGTACTAAATGTTGAATCCATTGAGATTATATTATTGTGAGAATATTTTAGCATCATTGAGCGCATCCACTTTTGCTCAGGAGTGCCTATAATGAAAGGGATGTTTTCAACAAGATCTTGTTTCGGTGAAGAAAAAGCTCTCTGTGGTGTTCCTTATACCAACATTCTACACCGTTTGGATCACTTTTGATCTTTAACATACTCTAGCCTTATGTGATTGGCTGTAAATGCTTAATATATCTTGTCTTGTCATATATGTATCTCGAGATGTCCCCGTGTATAACTCACCAAATCCATCCGTCACATCGTAGATGAACTTGTCCCATATCATCGTAACATTAAAACCTCTGATTAAATGTTGGACAATAGATCGCATATCCCTTGTTAAATGTGGTGCATAGTTGAATCTCATAGTCCCCGGCTGTATCTTTTCCATGACAAACAACATTGGATTTATCAATATGCCTACACGCAAGATATATTATTACGCATCGTTCGGTCTAAGTTGAAGTCGTCGTATAATGAAGTGACACTGCAACCAACTTTAATACTTTCTCGTTGATTGCGTTTTTTTATATCCGAGATGCATCAGAATTTGGCTTTTTCACTCCGACCATATGCACACCAATACATACATATAAATGTTTACAACAAATTAGATATAATATATATGCATACTATAAAAAATTATACGTATATCGATAAATATATAAAGACCCGTCATAGCGTACTCCAAATATGTTGAACAATATGTTTGTTTGATATCCTCTACTTTTTTACTTCGATGAGTACAAAGATGAAATTGAGTGGGTGCAAACATTCACTCGACCTCTCCTTTATAAAATCATCAAGTCAATAACATGGAATAAATCGCAACTTGGTCCCCATCAATATTTTTCCATGTTAAGTCTTCTCGCCGAATATTCAATCATATCCTCCGGGTCTTCAACTTCCAACCCATTAATCCTCTCCCACTCTCACACATTCTTCAAATATCTATACACATTCCATTGAAACGATTTGTTTTGAGTAAATATTATGGTCTTTATTAATGCATATCACTAAGCATGGAAAACACATTTTTAGGTAAATATTTTACGCTTTTCGTATAAAAACCACTTTGGAAAAAGTAATAATTGGGTCATTAATAAACTTAGATATTTCTCTCAAATTTAGACAAACCATGTATGACATATGATGTCTTTCAGGAGGTGGTGTCACCAACTTAGTGTCATGGGGTGACTTGTGATGAATGGTTGAGGGAAAAGATGATTTTGATGCCTCCCTTCACATAATCTACATGGGAACCTAACTTTACCCTTTTTCCTGTGAACTTTAGATTCACTAATCAATGGATCAACCATAAGTTGATGAGAATATTTGCACTCACACTTCTAAGACTCTATGTATACTAGAACAATCCTTAAGAAGGTGAGCACCCCACAAAGATCGTAAGTAGAAAGGTATTTGGGGTTGTGTCGCATGTTGGAGGGTTCCTCAATGATTACTAACACCACGACCATGGTTGGTTTAGGCCAGGGACCCTTTTTAGAGGTACAACGCTACTCATGGTGATTGCCCCGGAACAATAGGAAAAACATTTCAGAAATGGGGTTTGCCTAACTACGACGCTCGCTCATTCGTGGAGATGGTCCGAGATATGGACGTGGGTGGGCTTGGGCTTAAAGTGGGCCGCACTGCATTCCAAAATCACTGTGATGGGCACGAAAATAGGTCGACCGGCAAGAGGAGGTCACTAAAGGTTCCATGTGTAGCGTATACTGCTCCACATACCATTTCGCGATTCCAATTAGGTGCGTTGAAATAGTCTTAGTCGAATAGTATCGTCAACGATGTTGTTCAACGAATACTATAGGTGGAAAGTCCGAAGGGAGCTTTGTGGGCATGGGAGTCCATGTAGGGTTATGCAATGGGATCATTTCACAACTTAGTTAACTGTAAATTTAACGAAGCTAATAAAGGTGACCGAGAGTTTGTAGCTATTGCCCCTTATGAAAACACGTTGTTCTCGTTAGGTATAGGGTTTGTCTATGACGTGCCCCACCGTGAGCCTCACCCGACTCCTAATGCAGACAATGTTTCCGAAAATACCTGTATTTTATTAAACATAGGGGGTCTCTGTGTTTTTGAGAGAATATTGATTTCTTATGTAATTATTAATGGGTTTCGAGTGATTAAATGAGATTTTAATTAATGTGAGGATTTTTGTAATGTTCCCGGATGATTGGAGAACATGAGGGAAATCGTATAGTTTAGATTTGGAGATATTTAGAATTGATTGTAAATCCTGTTAGATTCGCCTAAGATTTTAGGGATAGAATCTAGATTTTAGAAGTTTGGTGTATTTTGAGGATTTTGTTGAGTCATTGAAGGATTTGAACCTAAATTGGTTCATCATAATTTGTATAAATGTAATAAGCCTAAAAGGCATATAGATCGCAGAGAGGTAAGAGACAGAAATAGAAGAGGACAAAACAGAGTTTTGTTTTATTAAGCTCCGGCAATTGTAAAACAAAATAATGTGATTTAGGACCGGCTTCTAAACGTAGATTTCCTCCATAATTTCATTTGTTTATATGAAAGTATCTTTTCAAAAATTATAAGTGTGTGATTGATTGAGCAATTATATGTTTAAATTCTATAATTTGGAGTCGAAGGAAATTTAGAATTTCGCATATGGCAATATTATTTTGGAAAACCATAAAATGTCGGGAGTTTCTCGTTGAAACCACGAGGGGGAATTCGTGGAAGTCGAATGGTGGCGCAGCTGAATTTGTGAGTGCATAGCTAAAATACGCATGAGGAATAGTAATTGCGGGCATCTAATCATGAGTTTCAAAGGTGTAGAGTGGTAAGGGAAGTCAAGTGGAACTTCATAAGCAACGAAACCGTTAATGGGTCGAATGTGAAATGACCGAGGACACAGAGGTTTATTTAAACTCGTGTGATTTGCGAAGAAAATGCATAAGGATCTCATGGAATTTGTAATCGACTCTGTGGTTTCATTTTGAATGAAACCCGGATCGTGTTCATCAACCAATTAAGGGAAACTAAGTATGAATCGGGTTTGTTAAAACACAAAGTGTTGCAAACCTCGATGGAATAGAAATGTCCGTTGAATCATTCATATCTTAATATAATGAAATAAATGGACTCGAGTATGCAGAGATGTGGTAGTGGAAGGTTTGAAGCGAGTTAAATTTGAGAGCAAAGAGGGAGCATAAGTGCATAAAACTCAAGTGAACGAAGGTCGTATCAAGGCAAAGGGAATGAAGCCGCAGGATAGGCATATAAGATCGTGAAGAAAGTTTAAGAGGGAACCATGAAGATGAAGAGCGAATCATCAACTCAACAGCTAGAGGGCGCTTTTGACAATAAAAAATCGCGTATCACGTGGCCTTTCGAATGGTAAGTGATTATGAATTTAGAACGCGATATCACTCGATGGACGTGTGGAAAAAATCTGCAAGGGATAAAAACAATTTTTATCGCGTAAATTTTGAAGATTAAGTCTCATGCATTTTCATAACGTGATATTCGTCGATCACCGAAGTTATGGAATGCAATGAATGTCCATCGTTGGATGGAAGGATATGTTTATGTTGCGTGGGCCAAAATGTTATTTTATGTTGGCGTTGGTTTTTAACCAAAGTCTGAATTTATGTATGGTTGAATATTAAATATGTGGTGGCATTTTAATTTAATGCCGTGAAGGTTGATAGATGTTGGAATGTATGATTCTATATGCGTTGGTGTTGATTAGCCAAGGTCAAGTTTGGGTAAGTTTTAAAAGACAAAGGGCGCATATATATTGGAGTTGAAACCTTGAGTTTCGACCAAAGTCAAAGTATTAGTGTGAGATGAAATGTTCCATGAACATTTAAATAAAGACCATATAAAGTTACTTGAGTTGATCGAATATAAATTCGAATTGCTATATGGTGAAAAGTGAGTGGGCCATCATATTGAATTTTAGGTTGAAGTAAAACCTTTGCATAAATGAATGTTAAACGAAGAGTCATATATATGATGGTTAAGAGAATTATTTGGATTGAAGTTTAAGTTTGAAATAGCTTCCGCTTATAGATGAAATTTGGGTTGTGGTTTTATAACCATGTATTAAAGGTTGAAGAGATCTTCCTTGAAGATTTAATTTATATACATATACATAAAACAAAGTGAAAATAAAAGATAAATTTTCCCTTTAGATTAATCCTATGTGACCAATCAATAAAAAAATATGGTTTTTTGTTTTTTTTTCGTATGATACTCAAATCCTAGAAGACCTAAATCGTCCTCACATGCTCAAATGTAACTGGGCCTTGAGAAGATATCTTGCGAATGCTGGGGAAACGTCCCGAAAGAGCTGGTGACGCCTCCAGTCAACCGAAGAAAATCAACCAAGGTAAGGGTAGAGGATCCAGTGCTTGCCTGCACCATCACCTATAGGGAAGGATGCCCTAATTTTGGTCGCTAGGTACCGTCGTCCCACGTGAGCGTTCGAGTCTTGAGCTTCTTGGTAATTCAGCTACCAGTACCGAGTATTAGACGGGTCAGGTAGCCTCAAATAATACCGCACGCACTGGGCCTAAGCCTAACCCCCTCTGAATCGGGTCTCTGCTGCGCTCGGGTTTTCTTTGCCGTGGGCGGATAGACGGATTTAAAAGTTCCCTAAACAGTCAACTTCTATGTTTCAAGATATAAACTGACCAAGGCATCTTATTGGATGCCTACCCCCTTGGTCCTAACTTAAGCTATAATTTCTCTTGTGGCCCCTGTGGGGAGAGTTTAATGCGTTTAGTTAAGTGAGTTTTAGGTGGCTTTGATTCACTTAAGGTGTGAATGTGTGTGAGAAAGAGGTGAAAAAGCGCATAGTTTGAACATGTGGATATGCGGTGATCCTTTTCAAAATCCTCTATTTAAACTAGGTTTGGTTGTTCCTTGCCCAAAAGTAAAACATGTGCGGATGTGGGCCGCTTACAATGCTTCCTAGTTAATCTAATTCATCAACTATAGGGAGATGGTGAATTATCAGTAGAGAGTTTTCATATGCTTGCCTAGGATCACTCGTGGGTGCAAAGGTAGCAGAGATTACTTGCTCTTCTAAAGATAATTTGATCCTGGTCCCGAATCCCAGTGCCAAAAATTGAACTAATATTAATGACTTTCAACTAGGAAAATGAAAAGAAAATATTTGCTTATGATGTGCCGCTTACAACTTGTCCTATTTAAACTAAATGTTTGCTCTATAGGGAGATTGTAAAGTATCAAGAGAGAGCATTCATATGCATACCCAGGGTCACCGTTAGGTGCAAGGGCGGCAGAGATTACTTGTTTTCTTTTGGTATTTTAATCCTGGTCCCGAAATTCTAATGCAAAAATTAAAACTTGATTTAATGCAAGAATTTGAAAACTAACTAAAGATGTGTGGACTTGGGCCACTTAATTTTTCTTAATTAACCTATGTGTGTGATAATTCTAATTCTTTTAAAATAACATATTTAATGTTAATTAATAATTCTAATTCTTTTAAAATAAAAATGATGTTATTGATAATAATAATGATGTTATTAATTTTTTTTTTTTACATAATTATTCATTTAAAATTTATTTATTTATTTATCTCAATAAATCTAAATGAATATTTCGATGTTTTATTATTTTTTACTATTTTTTTTTTTTTATAAATCATAAAAACATTTTATTATTTATTTATAAATTATAAAAACAAATTATGTTACCCCAAATTAATTATATATGGAAAAATAAATTAAATAAACCTTAGGATGAACCTTATTCAAACCTTTCAAACCTTATGATAAACATAAACCTTGTGATGAACATAGTTTCTGGGTTAAGTTGTAACATGTCAATCAAACCTTATGATGAACATAGTTTATGGGTTAAGTTGTTGCAACATGTCAATTTTTTACAAAGAAATTTAGAAGATTAACAAAGCAAAAATTTTATCCTCTCACACCATTAATAATAATTCACAAATACAATTCTTATAATTATTAAATGATGTCATCATTTTTATATAAATACATATTTATGATTTTGTTCTCAATACAATTCTTATAATTATAAAAATGATGTCATCATTTTTATATCAATACATATTACATATTTATGATTTTTTTCTCAATCACATTTTTGTGAATTCAAAATATTTGATAAAACTAAAAAATATCAATTAAAATTATTTATAAAAATAACAATAGAATGATAAATAACCTTTCTTTATTTATCTAAATAAATCTATCAATTAAAATTATTTATAAAAATAACAAAAAAACAATAAATAACTTTTATTTCTTTATCTAAATAAATCTAACCGGTCAAGCCAATTTACATAAAACATATTACACAGTTCAATTTCTAAACATCTTCATGACCAATTATGACATTTTTTTAATCTAAATCTGTATAAAACTATTTCCCAGAATTGAAGAAATATTCATTTAAAATTAACAATAAAACAATAAAAAACCTTTATTTATTTATCTCAATAAATCTAAATGAATATTTCGATGTTTTATTATTTTTTACTATTTTTTTTTTATAAATCAAAAAAACATTTTATTATTTATTTATAAATTATAAAAACAAATTATGTTACCCCAAATTAATTATATATGGAAAAATAAATATAAATAAACCTTATGAATAAGAGAAATTGAATGATAATTAAAATCTTTTTAAAATATAAATACTAAAACAAATTTTACTTTTCTCAAATTTCTCAATCAAAATGTCTTAGGGTAGGAATTTATTGAAATCACAAGTTTGATGAGTAAGCCCGGCACAATCAAAGTGTCTAAGATAGGAATTTATTGAAATCACAAGTTTGATGAGTAAGAGATAGGAATTTATTGAAATCACAAGTTTGATGAGAAAGCCCCGCAGAATCAAAATATCGTAAATTTTTTTCAAATTTTTCAAAATACTAAATCCATATTATATACAATCAAACAATCAATTTAAATAACACATTAAAATGTTAAAATTTCACCTCAGTTTTACATCCGAAAATCTAAAAAATCTCAAAATAATAAAGTTAAAACCCTAATAATAATTTATATCAATGCATTAATAATTCGAGTTGTATCAATTTCCAGAAGCAAAAAGGTGAGAAGTGAAAACTATATTAAAAAAACGCAACTGTTATTACCATTATATTTCAAAGACAATGCGAATACTCAAATTGAGATGCTATAAATTACAATTTATGGTGAAAACCCTCGTTTATATCCAATGCATTTCGACTCTCTCGGACGTGACAAGGAAAAATATATTAAGAAAGAAAGGCAACTTATAAAATTTATAATATTTATAATATAAATTGATATAGTTAAGATGTTGGTTACTTACAATGATTAAAAAAGAGAATAATGAAAACATGAAAATTTTAAATAACATTGTTAAGGTTTTTATTAGGTTATTATACAAAAATATTTATGGGATTCGATTCGTTTACGAAGAAAGATAACTGACTACGGAAGAAATATAACTAGAATCTAAATATGGTACATGATTAAAATAATATTATTAATATTTATTTATCTAAATGTATGTACGGACATATTGCTTAAAGGAAGATGGATAAAGCAAAATGCAAATATCATTATCACTAACTAAATAAGGTAAAAAAAAGGTGTAAAAATAAAATTATTTTTTTCCAATCTAAAGCAAAATTCAGTACAATAATATTTGTAACTGTTATAGTAATATTTATAACTATTTATTATAATAATATTTATAAATTTGTCCTCTTCTAATTAACAACAAATTAGAATTAACAACAAATTAGATATAACATAATTAACACTAGCTTCAAACCTATCAGGCTACACTGAGAAGTGTGTGGATCTTAAGCTTGGAGTTGCAGAGGATGGCTCATAAACTTGGAGTAGCATTTGAACACTAAGCTTCAAACCTATCGCTACAGTGAGAAGTGTGTGGATCTTAAGCTTGGAGTTGCATCTGAACCTTAAGCAACAATATGTTATCTCATAAATCACTTATTAGATTCAAGTTGCACCTGACAACATACTAATTTGTAGCAAGCACGGCGCAAGGCACATATATTAAAAGATTTGGGTTTGTGGCAAGATAGACCCCAAATTTGGCATGGTAATAACCTTATCCAGCTCATGCAATAACCCTATTATTTCAGCTCGCCAGCAATACAAATCATTTTACGGTTTAAAAGGAAAGTACCAGATTATTTCAGCTCGCCAGCAAGTCCCTGCCCAGACGCCTTCAATCCGCCAGAGAGAACCCAATCAGAAACCTCGCCTCTTGCCAGAGAGAACAGAGCCTGCAACAATTCGGTGATTCGGTAATGGCGATGAACATCAGAAAATACAACGAAATTCCAATGTGCCTTTCAGATTCCCGCGCGAATTACTATATTGGGCAGAGGCGGATTGCATTTATTTCGTATTAGCCCAGCAGCTGATGGTCGATGTCATGAATTTAATGCATTAATGACGCAGTTGGAGTGGAGTGCAAGTTTGGGTATCGATGCCATGCCATGTCCATGGGATGCCCTTAGTATATGGAGCATTATTAGGTGAATAGCGACTAAATATTGGTTTCCCATAGGACACATAATCTATGATTCCTAATCGTTCGATTAAATGGGCTGTTAGAAAATTCCGTAGGCGTTAACGATCGAATATGGGCACCAAATTAGAAATTTCACGTGGGGTTAAAGAGGTCACGATGGTGGTTTTTTAGAAACAATAGTGAGGTTTAGATAGTGTTATATGAAAGACTTTTTTATATTAATATTTGTAATACCTCCAGTTTAAGAAATTTTTTTTTTTTTTTTTCCATATATACTTGGATTCCACATTGTTACCAGTTTGTACGAATGAGACCGGAAGTTTCGGGTATTTATTGTACTTCCCTGTCCTTTAGTATTTCTTGAAACTTTAAAATTTTCTTGTCCATTATTCCCTTCTAATATCATTCAATGCTACCCAGGTTTACATTAAACCCATGTACATAAACTTCTAAGCCTCCTCTTATAGCGCTTTATACATTCATCTTTTTTGATCCCACATAGGGTACTTATATATCACATATATAAAACACATACATATCAAATCCATATATATATATGTCATTGGATAAAGTTAATTAAAAGTTGCATGCACCTATGCATAACCCATATATATATATATATAACCCATATATATATATTTATACCACTTGATACAATTATTGAAGGGGCGCACACATAAAAACGCGGCATGTAATATATATATATTTGTTATCTATATCGATGCCTCTCAACGACAAGCGGTTGCCGCCTTCCAAGCAGAAATTTAACCTAGGGTAATTTAAATTGGTGACTATAGTGAACCTTCGATTGAGCATATAATACATACTATACATTCGATCAATGTCATGTATGGACAGAGTGATATATCCGTGCAGATTGACCGTCATAAAATTTCGGCGTTTTAATTATTGAATTTGTGAAAACGTGTCAAACCCCTAATCGAAACTTGTTATGACTCATTTGCGTACATTCTTTGCAGGATTGGTCACGGCGTGCTTATCATACAAAGGCCCGATCTTGTTCGCCCTGTCACCACGGAACATAATGCGGGGGGCGTACGTGCGTTGGCGTAAACCCTATGAACCTCGGATTTAGTTCGACGGTTTAGCACTAGTTTTTGATTTGAAACCTGCACATACACGCGTCTTGTGTTCATCCGCATAGTACTCAATACTAGTATTGTTTATGGATTGTATGAGCCGCCTAACACAGTGTTCAGTCCATCTAGGTTTGACGTGTGAGTGGTTTATAATATTTTGCTGGTTTTTGTTTGCAGGAGCAACGTCTCGTCCGTGGGAGGAAGGTAGCCAGCGGCGGCGTACAGTGACCCTTGTCCAGCAAAAACTCGACGGGTGGAATTGAAATTGTCAGTTCGGCTGGTGCAAGTACTGTGTGCACTGAGTTCTGCCTCTGGCCCTTGTAAATTCTAGGTTTAACTAAGCACCTGCATGCATACGATGCCCTGCCTCCTCTGCGCCCATTGATATCACTTTGTACCCTCCTGTCGACGTAGACGGGGTTTCTCAATCGACATCGGGATTTTCTGAGGTTCTGGGACAGTGGAATTAGGGTTTCGAGTGTTCTTTTAATTGGAGACCCTTCAGTCGATCTATTTCCCAGATCCTTCCTATCTTGTTTTTTTTTTCTGTTATTATGCTTGACTCCCCTCGTCTTCTATTTCCTTCGGTTGTAGATCCTTACTTCGTTTTTTTTTTTTTTTTACTACAGTACCTAACCAGCTATTGTATGTTTGCGCAGAGAGGGCAGGAGATCGGCGCCTCAGTTTGTTCCCTGGAGGCAGAGATCTAGCCTGTCCTCTTTGGCGCGTTTTAATTTTTGCTTTATTCTTACCACAGTTTTGCAATTCCATTCGGAGGTAAACCCTAGTCGTGTGACTTGTGAGTGTTTTGGTTCATTAAGTTATCATTTATGCGTTCAATACGTATTACATGTGACGAAACATTTGCAGGCCTTTCAGGTGGTTAGAAATCGAGACTCTTTCACATCCAATTTTTCCCACGTCCGAGTGCGGGATCTTAGGTTGCTCCGCACCCAGATTTGTCAGTCGTTACACAACCAACTTGCAAATTTCCTCGCACACCGTCTGGGTTTCTCGTTTTACTGTGGTTACCGTCAGCATGATGCAAAGGTGAAACTCTACCCATAGGTAACCCTTACTTCCTTCCTTCCGGTTGTAGCGAGTTGTGCTTCAGTTTTTTTATTGTATTTTTACCCCATCCTGCTATCGTCGAAATCACCAGAGGTCTGTTAAATTCACTCTAGGTTTATGATTGTATATTTATGTTGAACCGTTTCTTACCGCGAGAATCAAAGGCGTTCGACTCGCGCTCAATCACGCTGACGAGTTTCCATTTCGACGCATCGGCGATATTAATAATGGTTCATATGAGGAAAGGGTACCGAATTATTATATCGGTCGTCCACCTCCCTGAACGAAATCTCAGCGCCTTTATTTCTATCATTTTAGTGATGATAGCTTACCTCCTGAGCGCAAGTCAGGTCACGCTGGCTTTGTGAGGTTTAACATAATACTTCTGACATATAAAAATCATTTAAATAGGTTGCAGGAACTCAAACACAGCAAGTAATCATGTCGTTGACCATTACTTTGGATGCGTTATTTCATAGTTTGGTTTAGGTTCCTCTAATGGACTCAAAAATGCCGCGGCCTCATTTGTGTTTGCGTGACAGAGGATTACGTTTGTTTGACCTACTGTATATGTCTCCATAATAACTATAGTTGATCGTAACTCACTGGAATCCGATATGATTTGTTTAACAATCTTTTCATCCAACCCTTTTGCTAAAATCAATGAGCTAATGAGTTATTATCGTGGCGCTCGGTACTTATATTGTTCCCTGTTTTTCTCATATATATATATACATGTATGGCAAGCACTATTAAAACGAACTATGGTTTTGCTCTCAGCATTTACATTGCAACTGTGAAAATCTACAAGCATCGTATTAGCGTTTTATCAGTTACCTCTGTTAGTTTCGTTTAACGTTAAAAAGATCCTCAGAGTGTCGTGGGTTATAACAGTCGGTACAACCAGAGGGTTTCGTTTGACATATGACAAAGGCAGAATATTTTAATTTACAGCCACGCATTTATGTAGTTTTCCTATACATTTATTCAATTAGCTATAGGGATCATATATATATATCCCATTTTAACATAAGTGATTTGTATTGGCATTTCCTTTTGCACATATATAGTTCATATATATGATTCGTATTTATAATTACTTTTTGACTTATATGAGTTCATATATATGATTCATGTTTGTATCTCCCCTTTTTGACATATATGGTTCATATATATATGTATAGCTCATATATAGTCTATGTTAAAAGGAGCTATTGGTATTTGTTCTTGATACTTATTAATATATAGCTATTTTTGTTAAATGCTTATTCATGGATTTAATAGTTCATTTGATGGTATACATTGAGCATAGATGAAATCCATAGCCATAATATTTATTTCAATGTTTAGAGGTGAATTCCAATTGCAATAGACTCCATAAATACTAGAAATGCTAGAATACTCCCATAGAGTAAAAGTACTTCTTTATCTAGAGAATGTCGGATTCCATATTCTAATGTCTTTACTTTCTTTACCTCTGTTCTGCTACAATATTTTTCTAATACACTTATGAACATATAATATCACCTTGTATCTTCATGAAACAACAAAATATTTAATTATCTGTAGAGACTAAGTAACTCCAGATTTAAACTGACCTTGGTTTAGAATTTCTGGGGTTTCTACTCTATGGATTTATGGTCTACAACTAACCAGAACCTGGAAGGTGAAAGCCTTAGGATGGACTCTGGTAAATGTAGTACTAAGATCAATCATACCATTAAATTTGTTTTTATATGTAGCACATTCATACTATCATAAAACAAAAGATCAAAATTTCAGAACATACCACAATTGCAAATGACCAACCTCCCAACCTTAGAGTCCTCTTTGTCTCCTAGGACTCACCCCCGAGCAGAGATCACCTCCTAGAACATATCCACCCCTGATCTTCCTAGGAGTAGCTTATTTAAGCTCATATTTCCCCAAAGCATGTTTCTAATTCTGCGTCCAGAATAGCAGGATGCTTTCTTTCCTGTTTAGCCTAGGCTTCCCATTTTGGGAATCTTTAAAGCTGTTTTATGCTTTTCCTCAGCTTTTCCAGCTTTTCTTACCTCTTCCCAATTACTTTCCTCTTAATTGGGGAAATTTAGATTCTTTCTCAAAATCTAAATTAATTTCTTTCAAGGATTTTTGAAAGATTGTGGGGATTTGTTGCCTTATCCATCCTCATGGATTTGGCAAGTGATCTCTAATTCTCATCTTGGTCAAAATGCACAATCAATTTATTTATTTCTTCAAATTAAATATTCAAATACATTCACACCATACTTATCCTTTGGGGTCCACTCCCCTTAGGACTTAAAGTTCACATGTCTAATTTTTCAAATTCAACACAGAAATTGGGGGTGTTACATATTCCCCTCTGAAAATAAACACCGTCCTCGATGTTGTTATTCAACTACTAGAGTTCATTTAAAGAAAAATGGATATTTCTCCATCATTTCAGCTCCCCTTTCCCAGGTAGCTTCTTCAGCAGTAAAGTGTTTCCACTGCACTTTTACTCTGGCCACTGTTCTGTTTCTCAATTCAATTTCTTCCCGCTCCAATATTTGAAGCGGTTCTGGCAGAAACTCCCCTTCTGGTTCCACCTGTACAACATTCCAATCAACTATGTGAGAAGCATCATGTACATATCTTTTTAATAATGAAATATGAAACACATCATGCACTCTAACATGGGGTGGTAAGGCCAGCTTGTAAGCCACCGGTCCCACCCTTTCTAAAATTTCAAAAGGCCCACAATATCTAGGTGCAAGTTTTGCACAACTTCCAGCATAAAGTGTGCTCTTTTTGGGTTTGATGCGTAAATACACATGATCCCCCACTTTGAATTCTCGGTGCACTCTTTTCTTATCAGCATAGCTTTTCTGGCGATCTTGTGCTATCTTGATATTTCTTTGTATCTGTTTAACAATTCTCTCCATCTCTTGTAAGGCATCAGGTCCCAACATTAATTTATCTTCTGGTTGGCTCCAGCTCAAAGGAGTACGACACTTCCTTCCATATAGTGCCTCAAACGGACTCATTTTAATAGAAGATTGGTAGCTGTTATTATAGGCAAATTCAGCTAAATGCAGGTATTCCTCCCACTTTGATGGTCTATCCATCACATACATTCTCAACATATCTTCTAAAATTTGATTCGTTCTTTCTATTTTCCCATCAGTATGAGGGTGATAGGCAGTACTAAAATTCAGTTTAGTACCCATCCCTCCAAGCAATCCTTTCCAAAATGCTGCTGTAAACTTAGCATCTCGATCTGAGACAATCACCTTGGGAACTCCATGAAGCCTTACTATCTCCCTTAGGAAAACATTTGCTACTTGAGCTGTTCCGAAAGTAGATTTCACTGGTATATAGTGGGCAGCTTTGGTTAAAGTGTCTACTACCACCATTACAGAATCATGTTGGTATTTGGTTTTTGGTAGTCCTGTTATAAAATCCATGGAAACTGTGTCCCATTTCCATTCTGCAATTGGCAAAGGGTTTAAAAGCCCTGTTGTGTGTTGATGCTCAACTTTGACTAGTTGACATTCCATGCATCTACTTAAATACTCTGCCACATCTCTCTTCATTCCTGGCCAGAACAGCTTCTTTTTCAAGGCTGTTAACATCTTCTGGTATCCTGGATGTCTTGCATAAGGTTGTTTGTGATATTCATCCAAAATTTCTCTTTTTAATGACTCTACATTTGGAATATACAACCTGTTTTTGTAACATAGTAGCCCTCTTTGGTTTTTAGTGAACTCAGTTTTACCCCTTTTTTGTAGTTTTATCAAGAGTGCTTCATAGTTGGGATCTTGATTTGCTGCTTTTCCCACCAATTCTTCTATCTCCATCTGGGCACTACTCCCAATGTTGTTTTCACTTTGACAAGCATTCCCGCTAATGCACGTTAACTTTATTTTTCTTTCCCCTTGATATGTTTTGTCCATATCAAATTCATATTTAAAAGCGATGTGGAAATCCGCTTGCCTTGCATTCAGATCAGTTTGGGAAAAGAAATATTTAAGACTAATATGATCGGTCATCAATGTGAATTTCTTCCCCAAAAGATAGTGCCTCCACATCTTTAAAGCATGGATAACAGCTGCAAATTCCAAATCATAGGCACTATAATTCTGTTCATGCATTTTCAGTTTCCTAGATTCATATGCAATAACTAAATTTTCCTGCAACAGGACTCCTCCCAGCCCTTCCCTGCAAGCATATGTACATACAACAAACTCTTTATCAGGATCAGCAATTTTTAATATAGGGGCTAAAATAAGTTTTTGTTTTAACTGCTCGAAACTATGTTGACATTTTTCAGTCCACACAAACTTGACACCCTTTCTTTGCAGTGAAGTGATGGGATGTGCTATGGCATAAAATCTTTCCACAAATCTACAATAGTAGCCTGCCATTCCCATGAATGACCTTACTACTGAAACATCAGTTGGGACTGGCCATTCCTTAATTGCTTTTATCTTTTCAGGGTCCACTGCAAGCCCTTTTTCAGAAATAATATGACCCAAATATTGAATCTTATCCTTGTAAAATTCACATTTACTGAACTTGGCATATAGCTGATTTTATTTCAGAGTTTGCAACACTATCCGCAGATGTTCCTTGTGTTCCTCTTTGTTTTTGGAGTAGACTAAAATATCATCTATGAACACTAGAACAAACTTATCCAAATACTTATTTAACACACTGTTCATCAGGCACATAAAGGTGGCAGGGGCATTTGTCAAACCAAAAGGTAGGAATACAAATTCGTAGTGTCCATACCGAGTTCGGAAAGCTGTTTTGCTAATGTCTTCTTCTTTGATTCTGAGCTGGTGATACCCAGTCCTTAAGTCAATCTTTGAAAAAACTGAGGCCCCTCTCACTTGATCAAAAATATCATCAATTCTAGGAAGTGGATATCTATTCTTAATAGTCAACTTGTTCAGTTGACGATAATCAATGCACATCCTAAAAGTTCCATCCTTCTTTTTAACAAATAAAATAGGTGCTCCCCACGGAGACACACTTGGTCTAATGTAACCTTTATCCAGTAATTCTTGCAGCTGCATCTTCAGCTCCATAAGTTCTGGCGGACTCATCCGATAGGGGGCTCGGGAAACAGGTGTGGCTCCCGGCACCAGATCTATGGAAAAGTCAATTTCTCTTTTGGGGGGGAGATGAGGAATCTCCTCTGGAAAAACTTCTTTAAATTCCCTTACCACCGGTAACTCATTTAGTATATTTTCTTCAGTCCTCTGTTCTACTTCTTCCACATGTACTGCATAAACTTGGTATCCTTTTCTAGCTGTTCTTTTTAATTGTAAGGCTGATATTTGTCTTATTGAAATGGATTTTGGTTTCCCTTTTAGTGTAAAAGGTTTTCCTTCTTCATCCACACAATGCAGGGTTTTATCCCAGCAGTTCATCAGAGCTTTCTTCTTTTCCAGCCAATCCATTCCTATCAGCAGATCATAGGATCCTAATGGAAATATGTTCAAATTTACTTCTGTTGGAAAACCATTTAATTGTATTGCTGTTTTGGGCAACTTATGTGTGACTTTTCTCTTAGTTCCAGTGGCCAGCTGTACTAACTATGACTGCTAAAATTTTTCAGGTTTAATTTTACATTTTTCTACAATTCCAGGACTAATGTAACTCAAAGAAGCACCTGGATCAATCAAAACAGTAATAGGTAGGTCAGAAATCTTACCCTCCATTTCCACCATGGTTGCTTGATGTTCTTCTTGCCGATTTTCCAAGGCTGCACTGATAGTTGGTATATTTCTAGCTATGTCATTTACTGTTGTTGCCTCTCGCTCTCTGCTGATCATGTGTATATTTCGATGGGGGCAGTCCCTCATCATATGGGGTTCTCCACAACCCCAACATTTCAAAGGTTCCTTCATTCTGACTGTCCCTTCCTTTTTATTGTTCCCTTCTACTTGTTTTGAAGCCACTTGGGACTGAGCAGTTTGGCTTTCTTTTGGTTTATTGAATTTTTTCCGCTGATGATCTCGGCCAAAATTCCTTAGATATGCTGGTTTTTGTCTTTTCCCTTTGAACTCACCCTTGTTCAACCAACTCTTCCCTTGTTCAGCCTTACCTTTAAACTGCTGATAGCATAATCTTGCTTTTCTAACTGCTTCGTCCATTGTCTTTGGGTTGTCAAACTCAATTTTCTCCTTGTACACAGTAGGCAAGCAGTTCAAAAACCTTTGTACCTTTGCCTTTTCTTCCCTAATGTAAGGGACATACCTCAGTAAATTAGTAAACTTAGTGACAAACTCATCAATAGTGAGTTGTCCCAGCCTAAGTTCATGGAATTATTTAGCTTTGTCGTCATAGTAACGCTCATTCAAGTAGCGATTCTTAAACTTAACCTGGAAATCTTCCCAAGTAACTGTATTTTCATCAATGGCATGCACCATCTTTGTCTCTTCCCACCACAGTGTAGCTTTTCCTTGCAGCTGATACACAGCTAATCTGGCCTTCAGATTGCTTTCATATTCATAAACTTGGAAATACTTAATCATGTTCAACAACCAAGCTTCAACATCTTCTTCCTTCTCCCCATCATAGGAGGGAGGTTTGATCTTTCGGAACTCCCCCTGCAACTCTCTTTTCTGTTTATGTTGATGTCTAGCAGCCTCATCATCATCAGACTCATCCATCTTTCTCTTGCCAGAACCTTCGCCTTCCTGGCTGTTCCGGGAAGTTAGCTCTCTGATGAGCTTTTCCTGCTCCTTACTGGCTGATGACAACGTGTCATTCTGGCTTCTTATTTCAGCCAATTCTCGTTGCATCCTGTGCAACATAGCCATTACCGGGGCATTGGGATCTGGAGTAGCAAACTCATCACGCAGATACACATAAATTACTCCCTCTTCAGCCATTTTATCACCACTGTAGACACTCATACATTCGATTAGTAAGAAAAAAAAAACAATCTCTACAATGTTCAATACATTCATAATTTAGTGAGCACAATCACAACAGCCCAGTTTTTGCACTTGGGCTCTGATACCATTTGTAACACCTCCAGTTTAAGGAATTTTTTTTTTTTTTTTTTCCATATATACTTGGATTCCCTTGTTATTTACCTGGTTGTCTGAATACTAAGTTCAGAAGTTGGGTATTTATTGTACTTCCCTCTGCTCCTTTAGTATCTCTTTTAACTTAACACAATTTCTTGTCCACTATTCCCTTCTAATAACATTCCATGCTACCCAGGTTCACATTAAACCCATGTACATAAACTTCTAAGCCCCCTCTTATAGCCCTATGTACATTCATCTTTTTCGATCCCACATATAGTACTCATATATCACATATATAAAAACATCGAATCACACATGTATATAAATATCAAATCCATCTATATATATGTCATTGGATAAAGTTAATTAAAAATTGCATACACCTATGCATAACCCATATATATATATTTATACCACTTGATACAACTATTGAAGGTGCGCACACATAAAAACGCGGCATGAAATATATATATATATATATATATTTGTTACCTATATCGATGTCTTTCAAAGAAAAGCGGTTGCCGCCTTCCACGCAGAAATTTAACCTAGGGTAATTAAATTGGAGACTATAGTGAACCATCGATTGAGCATATAATACATACTATACATTCAATTAAGGTCATGTATAGACAGAGTTATATATCCGTGCAGATTGACCGTCATAAAATTTCGGCGTTTGCATTATTGAATTTGTGAAAACGTGTTGAACCCTAATCGTAACTTGTTATGACTTATTTGTGTACATTCTTTACAGGATTGGTCGCGGCGTGGCAACCTCCTTACC
Organism: Pinus albicaulis; assembly: GCA_034641835.2. Classification (NCBI taxonomy): domain Eukaryota; kingdom Viridiplantae; phylum Streptophyta; class Pinopsida; order Pinales; family Pinaceae; genus Pinus; species Pinus albicaulis. The sequence continues at coordinate 1,656,553,078 of CM076578.1, read as the reverse complement.
AGCTGATACTGTTACGCCTATCACCACAGAACATAATGCTGACTGTCTGTGCGTTGGCGTAAACCCTATGAACCCCGGATTTAGTTCGACGGTTTAGCACTAGTTTTTGATTTGAAACCTGCACATACACGCGTCTTGTGTTCATCCGCATAGTACTCAATACTAGTACTGTTTACGGATTGTATGAGCTGCCTAACACAGTGTTCAGTCCATCTAGGTTTGATGTGTGAGTGGTTTATAATATTTTGCTGGTTTTTTTTTGCAGGAGCAACGTCTCGTCCGTGGGAGGAAGGTAGCGAGCGGCGGCGTACAGCGACCCTTGTCCAGCAAAAACTCGACGGGTGGAATTGAAATTGTCAGTTCGGCTGGTGCAAGTACTGTGTGCACTGAGTTCTGCCTCTGGCCGTTGTAAATTCTAGGTTTAACTCAGCACCTACATGCATACGATGCCCTACCTCCTCTGCGCCCATTGATATCACTTTGTACCCTCCTGTCGACGTAGATGGGGTTTCTCAATCGACATCGGGATTTTCTGAGGTTCTGGGACAGTGGAATTAGGGTTTCGAGTGTTCTTTTAATTGGAGACCCTTCAATCGATCTATTTCCCAGATCCTTCCTATCTTGTTTTTTTTTTTTCTGTTATTATGCTTGACTCCCCTCGTCTTCTATTTCCTTCGGTTGTAGATCCTTACTTCGTTTTTTTTTTTTTTTATTACAGTACCTAACCAGCTATTGTATGTTTGCGCAGAGAGGGCAGGAGATCGGCGCCTCAGTTTGTTCCCTGGAGGCAGAGATCTAGCCTGTCCTCTTTGGCGCGTTTTAATTTTTGCTTTATTCTTACCACAGTTTTGCAATTCCATTCGGAGGTAAACCCTAGTCGTGTGACTTGTGAGTGTTTTGGTTCATTAAGTTATCATTTATGCGTTCAATACGTATTACATGTGACGAAACATTTGCAGGCCTTTCAGGTGGTTAGAAATCGAGACTCTTTCACATCCAATTTTTCCCACGTCCGAGTGCGGGATCTTAGGTTGCTCCGCACCCAGATTTGTCAGTCGTTACACAACCAACTTGCAAATTTCCTCGCACACCGTCTGGGTTTCTCGTTTTACTGTGGTTACCGTCAGCACGACGTAAGGGTGGGAAACTCTACCCACAGGTAAACCCTTAATTCCTTTCTTTCGGTCGTAGCGAGTTGTGCTTCCGTTTTGTTGTTATGTGTTTACCCCATTCTGCTATCGTTCGAAATCCCGAGAGATCTGTCAAATTCACTCTAGGTTATGATTGTATATTTATGTTGAACTGTTTCAGTCGGCGAGAATCAAAGGCGTTCTGACTCGTCAGTTTCTAACTACGTCAATAGTTTCCATTTCAATTTACTGGCGGTATTAGTAATGATTCATACGAGGAAAGGTTACCGAAATATTATATCGGTCATCCACCTCCCTGAACGAAAGCTCAGCACCTTTATTTCTATCGTTTTAGTGATGATAGCATACCTCCCGAGCGCAGGTCATATCACGCTGGCTTTGGGAAGTTTAACATAATACTTCTGACATATAAAAATCATTTAAATAGGTTGCAGGAAGCTCAAACACAGCAAGTAATCATGTTGTTGACCATTACTTTGGATGCGTTATTTCATAGTTTGGTTTCGGTTCATCTAACGGACTCGAAAATGCCGCGGCCTCGTTTATGTTTGCTTGACAGAGAATTGCGTTTGTTTGACCTACTATATACGTATCCATAATAACTATAATTTGACCGTAACTCACTGGAACCCTATATGATTCGCTTAAAAATCTTTTCATCTAACCCTTTCGCTAAAATCAATAATCTAATGAGTTATTATTGTGGCGCTCGGTACTTATATTGTTTCCCTGTTTTTCTTATATATACATGTATGGCAAGCACTATTAAAACGAGCTATGGTTTAGCTCTCGGCATTTATGTTGCAACTGTGATAATCTACACGCATCGTATTAGCGTTTTATCAGTTACCTCTGTTAATTTCATTTAACGTTAAAAAGATCCTCGGAGTGCCGTGGGTTATAAAGTCGGTACGGCCAGAGGGGTTCGTTTGACATATGGCAAAGGCATAGTATTTTAATTTACCGCCACGCATTTATGTAGTTTGACTATACATTTATTCAATTAGCTGTAGGGATCATATATATATTTCATTTTAACATAATTGATTCGTATTGGCATCTCCTTTTGCACATATATGGTTCATATATATGATTCGTATTTATAACTCCTTTTTGACATATATGATTTCATATATATGATTCATATTTGTATCTCCCTTTTTGACATATATGGTTCATATATATATGTATAGGTCATGTGTAGTCTATGTTAAAAGAACCTATTTGTACTAGTTCTTGATACTTATTAATACATAGATATTTTTGTTAAATGCTTATACATGGATTTAATAGTTCATTTGATGGTATACATTGAGCATAGATTAAATCCATAGCCCTAATATTTATTTCAATGTTTAGAGGTGGATTTCAATTGCAATAGACTCCATAAATGCTATAAATGCTAGAATACTCCCATAGAGTAGAAGTACTTCTTTATCTAGAAGAATGTCGGATTCCATATTCTAATGTCTTTACTTTCTTTACCTCAGTTCTGCTACAATATTTTTCTAATATACTTATGAGCATATAATATCACCTTGTATCTACATGAAACAAGAAAATATTTAATTATCTGTAGAGACTAAGTAACTTCAGATTTAAACCGACCTTGGTTTAGAGTTTCTGGGGTTTCTACTCTATGGATTTATGGTCTACAACTAACCAGAACCTGGAAGGTGAAAGCCTTAGGATGGACTCTGGTAAATGTAGTACTAAGATCAATCATACCATTAAATTTTATTTTATATGTAGCCAATTCATACTATCATAAAACAAAATAACAAGAATTTCAGAACATACCACAATTGCAAATGACCAACCTCCCAACCATAGAGTCCTCTTTGTCTCCCAGGACTCACCCCCGAGCTGAGATCACCTCCATCCCAGATCAACCTCTGATCTTCTTAGGATCAGCTTATTTAAGCTCATATTTCCCCAAAGCATGTTTCTAATTCTGCGTCTAGAATAGCAGGATGCTTTCTTTCCTGTTTAGCCTAGGCTTCCCATTTTGGGAATCTTTAAAGCTGTTTTATGCTTTTCCTCAGCTTTTCCAGCTTTTCTTACCTCTTCCCAACTACTTTCCTCATCATTGGGGAAATTTAGATTCCTCCTCAAAATCTAAATTAATTTCTTTCAAGGATTTTTTTGAAAGATTGTGGGGATTTGTTGCCTTATCCATCCTCATGGATTTGGAAAGTGATCTCTAATTCTCATCTTGGTCAAAATGCACAATCAATTTATTTATTTCCTCAAATTAAATATTCAAATACATTCACACCATACCTATCCTTTGGGGTCCACTCTCCTTAGGATTTAAAGTTCACATGTCTAATTTTTCAAACTCAACACAGAAATTGGGGGTGTTACAATATTTTTATATATATAATTTTTTTTTTAAAGATTTTTTATATAAAAATAATAATAATCAAGGATTTTATTGAAAGGGTTCATAAAAAAGTTTGTTGTAAACGAAATTTATTGAAAAGGGTTTATAAATTTTTTTATTTTTATTTTTAGTAAAATAGGGTTTTATTATTTGAAGAATTTTTTTTATTTTTTTTTTGGAAGAAATATGGTATTTTAAAAATTTTAGCCCATGTTCTTATAGTTTATAGGAAAAAAATATGATATGTGTCATTAAGATAGAGACCACATGAAAGGCTCATGATGTTTGGATCATGTTACGTTTCCGTTTTAAGAACCTAAGATGAAGCAGAACAACTAGTTCTCACTAATGCAGAGAGGAAACTGTGGAAAAAATACAAAAATAAGAATACACAAGCATTGCAACTTATCCAGCAGTGAGTGGACCGATAAGTGTTCCATAATATTATGATCGCATCTTCAACAAAGACAACATGGGAGACTTTTGTGACAAGCTATAAAGGTATGGTTAAAGTCAATATTGTTAAGTTGCAGAATACTATGATAGATTTTGAAATTCTGCAGATGAAAGAGAAAGAGGACATAGATTCATTCATGAATTAGGTCATGATTGCTGGAAAATAATTAAAAAATTATGTTGAAGATATTAAAGATCAAACAATGGTTGAGAAGGTCCTCAGATCTTTGTCTACCATATTTGATGGTGTGGTAGTAGCCATAGAAGAAGCCAATGATTTGGAAACATTGACAGTTGATGATTTGATGAGATCACTTATATCACATGAGGCAAAGATAAACAGAAATAAAGATTCCACTTTAGAATCTGCTATCAAAAGCCAGGTTTCTATTTCAAGAGACATAGGTTGAGACAGAAGTTGATCGAGAGGTAGAGAACGATATGGAACATATGGTGGCCAGAGAGATGGTCGAGAAGAGCATGAACATGAAAGTGGAATCAACAACAAAGGCTTCAACAATAATCAAAGAGTTGACAAATCAAAGGTGAAATGTTATTATTGCAGTAAATTTGGTCACTATGCCCGTGATTGCAAGAAGAGGATAGTTGATCAAGGAAACTAGTGAGCTAATGTCACTACAGATAATACTAACTTCATGTTCCTAGTTTGTCATACCATGCACAAACATTCTAATAATGTGTGGCTATTAGATAGTGGTTGTAGTAACCACATGACAAAGAACAAGAATTTGGTTGCAAATTTAGACCAATTTGTGAAGAGAAAGGTAAAGTTTGGGACTAATAAGACTGTGGATGTAGATGAAAAATGAGTTGTCAACATTATGACCAAGCAGGGGGTTCCAAAGACAATTTCGTAGGTATATTATGTCCCTCGTCTCAAGCATAATTTGATAAGTGTTGGTTAATTGACGCTGATTCTCCAGAAGGGATACAAAATTATCTTTCAAGGACAAGAGTGTGTTATATATGATAAGCCCCCAAGAAAGAAATTGATAGAAAACGTGTAGATGACGAGGAGCATATTGTTTCCTCTAATCATGAATTACAGTGATGAGTTTAGTTCATTGACAGATGCATGTTCTAATAATTTTTGGTTATGACACTTTCGGTTTGGACACTTGCATTGTTCTTGTTTTAGATTGTTGCAGCGGAAACATATGGTTAGAGGGTTACCTCCCATCAAAGAACCTGATAGTACTTGTGAGTGTTGCGTCTTGGGAAAGAAACATTGTGAGATTTTTCCAAAGGGAGTTACATACAGAGGAAAGCAGCCACTTGAGTTGGTGCATATCGACTTGTGTGGACCTATGAGGACATAGTCGACTGGTGGAAGTTGTTATTTCCTAACTTTTATTCATAACTATAGCAGAAATACTTGGTTTTACTTCTTGAAGCAGAAGTATGAAAATTTTTCAAAGTTCAAAGAATTTAAAGCCTTAGCAGAGAACCAAAGTGATCGACAAATCAAGTTATTGAGGTCAGATCATGGTGGAGAATATGATTCGAAGGCATTTCATGATTACTACAAACAACATGGAATTGGAAGACAGTTTACAACCAAATACACACCACATCAGAATGGTGTAGCAAAGAGAAAGAACATGAAAATTATAAACATGACAAGGAGCATGTTGAAAGGAAGAAACATGTCTAATGAGTATTGGGAAGAAGCAGTCGCATGTGTTGTTTATGTGATAAATAGATCTCCTACAAAGAGTGTGATGAATAAACTACCAAAAGAAGCATGGTCATGTATGTCTTGCAATGTATCTCATTTCAGAGTGTTTGGATGTGTAACTTATGAACATTTTCCCAAGGAAATAAGAGAAAAGTTGGATGATAAAAGTGAAAAATGCATCTTTACTGGTTATAGTGAGTAATAAAAATCTTACAAGCTATATAACCTTGTCACCAAGAAGACCATAATTATCAGAGATGTTCTGTTCAAAGAAAAAGAGTCATGGAATGGGACTATAGACAAAACAGTTGACGCACAAGTGACAATGGTGGAAGAATATGAAATAACATAAAAAGAGAAACAAGAATCACAGGAGAAGATAGAAAACAGAGTCACGACAACATGGACTTCAAGGTTTGTTTAGAAACATGGATCTTCAAGAAGTTCAACATATCAAGATTCTCCCAATAATCAATCAGGTGATGAATCAAGCAATGGGAAGAGAAATATGAGAATTTTGAAAGATATTTATGATGATTTGAATGTTAGTTAAAAAATTTCATTATTGTCATTCCAACCTTCTTAGTTTGAAGAAGAAATGAGAGATGAAATTTGGGTGCAAGCCATGGATGAATAAATTGAAGCTATTGAAAAGAATGATATATGGGATTTGGTCGATTTACCAAAGGATGAAAACCTCATTTGTGTAAAATAGGTGTACAAGAAAATTTTGAATGAGAAAGGTGAAATTAACAAATTTAAAGCAAGACTTGTAGCAAAAGGATTCTCACAATAACCAAGAATAGATTTAGGAGAAACATTTTCTCCAATAGCTAGATTGGATATTGTAAGAGAAGTTCTAGCCACAACAGCCCAAAACAGGCAGAAATTATATCAAATGGATGTGAAATCAACCTTCTTGAATGGAATTATAGAAGAATAAATCTATGTGCAACAACCTTTAGGTTATGAATTTGAAGGTAAAGAAGATAAAGTTTACTTGTTGAATAAGGCGCTCTATGGACTCAAGCAAACGCCTAGATATTGTTATAGCATAATTGACAGTTACATGATCAAGAATGGAATTTGTAGAAACTGTATTGAGCCTACCTTTTACACAAAGGTAAATGATCATGGAAAAATTTTGTTTGTTTTATTATATGTTGATGACATGATTTTTACAAGTGATCTTGAGTTAGATGAATTTAAAGTAGCCATGATGAAAGAATTTGAGATGACACATTTTGGTCTCATGAAATATTTTATTGGCATAGAAGTTGAGCAATCTGAAAAAATGATTTTTTATTTGTCAAAATAGATATGCTGGAGATTTGCTGAAAAAATTTCGCATGGAAAATTGTAAACCTGCCCCTACACCAATTGCAACAAGTACAAAGTCAAGTAAGGATGATGAAGGATCATATGTCAATCCAACTCTATACAAAATATTGGTTGGCGGCCTCATGTATCTCACAATGACAAGACCATATATTATGCAAGGAGTGAGTTTGATTTCCATATTTATGGAGACTAAAAAAGACACACATTGGAGAGAAGGAAAAAGAATTTTGGGATACATAGAAAGAACTAGAGATTGTGGAATAATGTATGCAAGCATAGAGAAGAAGGATTTGATTGGGTACACAACAAGTGATTTTGCAGGAAGTTTGGATGACAAGAAGAGCACTTCTAGTTATGTGTTCTATCTTGGTTCAGGTGTGATTTCATTGTCATCTAAGAAGCAACCGATTGTGATGCTTTGGTAAGGAAAAGTAGAATATGTAGCAATAACATCAGCAACATGTCAAGAAGTATGGTTAAGAAGAGTATTGGATGAACTCAAGCAGAAAAAACAAGGATCAACATCAATATATTGTGACAACACCTCAGTGATTACACTATACAAGAATAGTGTGTTTCATCAAAAGGGAAAGCATATTGATACTAGATATCATTTTACTATAGAAATTGTGAGCAATGGAGAAGTTCACTTGAAGCCTTATATATCTAGTGATCAATTGGCTGATATTTTTACAAATTCATTAGAAAAATACGTGTTTGAGTTTCATAGAGGAAACTTAGGCATTGTAAGCCTAGTTGAGAGATATACCAACAAGCATGTTTTATTTGTCATGAGTCGTTTCTTAGTTTAGCGATTGTAATTAAGGGGGAGTGTTAAAATAAGCTATTTACTCCCGCATGAGGATTTGGCTAAATTTAGAGAGTGAGTCAAGTCAGGTTAATTCATATTCAAATTTAGTGTGTGGTTGCATGTAAAGGTATTTTAGGTGAGTCGCTAGTATGAAAAGTATAAATACCTCTCACTGAGTTCATTGTAATAATCAAGTTTGTGTGTTCAACAGAAGAGCCATAGCTCATGTTATTGTGTGTGTGAATTATTTGTGTTATTTTTTGCCTTACCTCCTTTGCTTTTCCAACACATTCCAGCTATATCATGAACCTTCTTTATACTTCCAATGTGATTTTTCCTTAAATAAATAAATAAAAACATCGAAACACTAGTTGAATGCACCTAGTTTAAAAAGGCCACAAATTATCTCGAATAATAATGAAATTTCTGGCAAGATTATGACAAAATCTGGAATAATATTTTAAAATATTGGTTATAGATATCAAACTTCAAGATTCTGGGTTCCCTGAGATTCTTGATAGTGCGAAATTCATTTCCACCAATTCAAACACTCCAGTATTGTGATTATATATATATATATATATATATATTTTAACACTGGTAGAAAAAGCCAGTTAAATGTAAGTGACCAACGCCCATTGTTACTTTTCATATTATTGTTTTTAATATTATTATTCTTTAAACAATTTAAATTGAGAGAAATTAGTGTAAACCATTTATTGTGGGAGAGCTTAGTAAAATGTAAGGATGAGGTCAATTTTTTTTTGGTAATTTATTTTTTTCATAAATAAATCAAAGATAAACTAGATTAATTAATTTATCTTTATATATATATATATATATATATATATAGACAGATAGATATATATATATATATTCACAATAACTTTCCGGTAATTATTATTTTTTCTCTTCCCTTTTAAATATATAATGAATATTTATATTTGACTTCCTTCTCGATTTTTTAATGTTATGTTCAAAAAATTTGAAGTGATTGATTCCATTTTTTTTTATTTACTTATTATTATAAATTATTAATTTAATTAATATATTATTGAATAAAATTATTTTTTATATATAAAAAATAATAATAATAATAATATTTTTATTATTATTATTTAATATATATATATATTATATATATATATATATATATATATATATATATATATATATATATATATATTCTCACGAGTTTTAATCATAATTTAACATAATTTAATTCTATGACAAATTAGAAAATTTTGACAAAGCCTAAATCATTTATTTAATGACTTTTTCTTTCAGAAGAAAAAAAAGGAACTTCTTATATTGACATGATTTTTAATCATCGTAGCATGATACTAGGAACACAACAACATGTATTACAAATACCACGAGGGCAGACCGACAATGTACCTCTGCCACACATACATATTGTCTTGTGTAGTTAGCAAAAATGATCTGCAAGAAAACTGATATACGGTTCAAATATAACCTAGGACGATACAAAAAGTGCAATCCCAGCATAGGGAACAATCCACAAAATACATAGTGCCACTAATAAGGACAGGAAAGAAGGAAAAAATTCCAGGAAGTAAGCCCGAATAATCAACAAATCATCAATATTAGATCACAAAATTACCTTGTTCCCACCCCGTTCCATCAACAAATTGTTCAAAGACCATGAAACTAGGAAGGAGAGCCAGGTCATAGTTAGAGATGGAATCAACCATATAATTTTTCTCCCTAGAAACATGTTGAAATGTGACTTCTGAAAAAGAGTCCTTAAGGTCTTGGATCTGCGGCATCCAGTTGCAAAGGGAGGGAACCCCAGAGAATTTCTCCCCTGAATCCAACGGATCAAAATCAGAGAGTCACCAAGAATCAAAATGTTGTCAATTCCCGGCTAATATGTATATTACGAAGCTCCCCATAAAGTAATCAATTTTTCTCTGCAGTTATCCTCGTCACCACCATGCCAATGAAAAATATATTGAGTTGAGGAGTCAATAAAGAGGGAAAAACCATAACCGCATTTTCCACCTTAGGCAGCCCCATCGAAATAGAATATGGGGAAGACGTCATCAGATTCAACCAAGGAAATAGACTGAGAAGAGCCCTTGTAAATCCAAGGAACGATTTCCTATAAGTATGCCACAATTCTTAGGGTCACGATCTGCACCAGGGTCTCCTTAACTATAAAAAATAAGTCCATTCCTAGATCTCCATATTCCCCACGGGACATGTAGAGGGACTGTCCTGTAAGAATTAGCGTGATGTATCCAAGAGGAAAAGTATTCTGTAATAGAGGATAAATCTTTGGGAAAATTGACCCCAAGCAGATAAGAGACCTCCTCCCAAATAACCACTTCAAACGGACATTTTATAAAAAGGTTTATGTAGTCTTTTGTATCCATACCACACAGGGAGCATCTTCCAAGGCCCATGAAACCCTTATTAATAATTCGATCCCAAGTCAAAATACAATTATGAATAATCAACCATGAGAAAAACTTAATCTTTAATTGTGCATCCCACTTCCACAATTATGCAGTAACCTCACAAAATGGCATAATTTGTGAGATGGATGTAATATGTGCATAGACTTTATTGACAACAATTCTAACATACCCGACATGTCCACCCCACACCAGCAAGTGAGAACGCAGAGAGCGACGAATGTCTTCCATGCAGAGGAGGTTGCGGTATTCTTCCCATTCATCCACCAGATGATCTGGAAGGCCAATCTTCCAAGTGTGCTACCAAGCAAGGGAAACATTGATGTAACATGCCCTCTCCCATATAATATCATGGGACTCTTGATTTTCACAATCCATGATATCCTTAATTCACGATATTCTTCTCTAATATTGCTTATTGAATTAGCATATTGTTATTTTAAAATCATAATATTAGAACTTTGTCTAATTTATAGTATTTTTGATATTTACAATTTTCCCTAGATATAATTACATATATTTTTAATCATTGAACTAACTTAATTATATTAAGCATATTTATAATTAAATAATTATTTTATTTTATTTTAATATTCAAATATTAAACAAGCCCAGATCCATTTTAAATCTACATCTATATAATTGTCAAGAGGGATCAAATCTCTCAAGGTGGAAAGCTTTCCTAAAGTTTTACACACAAAAAAAAAAATTCACCTTGATAAATTTAATCCCTTTGGGCCCTTGATAAATTTGAAATTAAGATAAATCTAAACTAATTTAATTCTTAAATATTTATATTAAAATTATATTTAATCTTTTATTTTTATTATATTAATAAATTATTTTCCTTACCTCTACCTTTTTCAGCTTCCAGGGTGAATTCTTTGAACAAACCTGTGGGGTTGGAATGGGTTCCCCTCTTTCCCTTATCTTCGTTAACCTGTTCATGGAGGATTTTGAGACCAAAGTTTTGGCCTTTGTTCAACTCCGCCCTGCCGTTGAAGAGGTTTGTATGGTTTGAGAAACATATTCGTCGAATCTGGTCGAGCATGCAGAAAAATCCAAAGACCATGTCTCCACTGAGGATTCTCGGGTCATCTCTAGGGTTAACCACTTCTACCATAGGAAGCTTTGAGAGGCCATTGAGATTGAGAAGCATTCTGTAAATCTTAACCGAGATTGTAGTTGGAAACTCAGTAGGAGTTGGATTCCCGCCCTCTCTTTTCTATGACTTTACTTTTTTATTTTGTTTCATTTTATTTTTATTTTATCTTTACTTCTATTTTTATTCTATTTAATTTATTTGACTATTTTATTTATTTATTCTTTTATTATTTTATTTATTTTAGTTATTTTCTTTCTTATTTTACTTTTATTTGTTTGACTTATTCCTTTATTTTATTTAATTATATTTTTATCTTATTTTATTTCTATTTTCATTCTATTTAATTAATTTATTTATTTAAAGTATTTTATTTCTTATTTTTCTTTTATATGTTTGACCTATTTTTTTCTTTTATTAAATTCTAATTTGTTTTATTATTATAATTTCTCTCATTCTGATGATAAAAATATTTATAAATTAATTGATAAAATTCTTTATAAATTAATTGGTAAAACTATTTACAAACTAATTAATAAATAGATAATATTAAATTATCAATTAATTATTTAATTAATTTTATTAACTAAATTTTGTTGGACTAACTTTGGATACAAATGCATCTTTACTATTTAATCTTGTAGAGTAGATTGATTTTTTCACCTTTGTCGTGAGAATGAACCATATTAAATAGTTAGAAACATCAACCATAATTTCATGATATGATTAATCTGAAAAACGTTTTATTTAATTAACTTATTTTCCAAAATCACATTAACTTAAAAAAAAAAAAAAAAAAAAAACATTTTTTATTTAAAATTATACACAATCTTCCATCCATTTCCATATAAAAAACTATATATAATCGTCTATCCCTTCGCATGAAAGTATTTTTCTTATCCAAGGATATACACTCTTCGAGGGCCATATAAAATAGAAAAGCTACAAACTCAGAAGAGGGAAAATACAAGTAAAAAGTTATATATAATCTTCTATCCCTTGGCATGAAGGTATTTTTCTTATCTCACGATCTACACTCTTCGAGTCCATAAAAAATAGAAAAACTATAAACTCAAAGTAGTGTGTGGCTTGCACAATTGTGAAGTATCAATTTGTACAGACGTAAATCTTGTGAATAAGAAAGGCAAAGTTTGTTTTAATATTGTCAAAAAGAATTTCATGATATTAAAAGAGATACTTATTACTAAAAAGAGCTATAAGTATGGTACTAGTATATAAAATATTATTTAGAATTTTAGAGAACCATAGAAGTATGTAATTTTGAAAGTATGTAAATTTGATTGAGAATAAATATATTTTTATGAAAATTATAAAATGCAATATATTTATTAATATGATACTAAAGATGAGGTTAAAAGATGATAAGCCACATAAAAGTATCAAGAAATGTTGTTTATTAAGATGGAAAATATGTTTTTTACTACAAATAAGCGTGGTTTTCTTTCTTTCCATTTAGCAACTTGGTTAATTATGACATATAGTTTATAATATTAATGAAACTAAGTAGTAAGGGAAACAAATTATTAAGAAATCTACTGATTACTAAAACTAGAATGTGAGAGAACATTTTTACATCCTTAAAAATGTCAAATGAAGAAAGTAATTGACGTAGAATAATGTTGATGCTATCAAGTTGATGAGCATGGTGTGTGTTTGAAGAAGTTTAGCCATCCATCTCTAGGAAAATAGGTGGAAATATTTGATCGAATAAAAAGTCAGATTCAAGAATGTGTGATTTTTAGGTTCACATTATTCTGACTCAGTTGTTGATCTGGAGAAGATATAATTCTTTTTTCATGTTGTCTTAAATTATGAGTACATATATTGAAACTCTGACTCAAAAGATCAAGGATAATATTAAAATGTTTAAGGATTGAGAAACAACCTATAGAAAAAGGATACAAATAGAAAACAAAATCATAAGTTATGTGATATTATCTTGTAGTTGAAGAGCCACTACCACACCAACCCACTACCCTTCCAACCCTCGATCCTATGACTATTGATTTTGACCTTAACAAAGTGATAACCAATCTAAATTTCTATAGAAATAGAGGATCATGTGTCCCATCACCTCTATTGAATATCATAGGGAGTTAAACCTAAGTTATATGTAGGTTGAGAAACATTTTGATGAGAAAAATAATTTCTCAAAAGTGGTGAACTATGAACCAAATAAATGGGAAGAGAGGTCAAGGTTCCAAGGCTACCGATAATAATTCAAGAGACCATGTTGAAAAATGAAGATCTAACCCAATAGATAGAAATGGGGAAAGAAACTATGAAAATGAAAAAATAGAGACAAATTGCATCAAGTTGGTTGTCAGACATACCTTAGTTGCAATGGTGGACACTACTAAATAGACTCAATGTACATGTAAAATATAAAAAGAGTGGTTGGAATTACTCCACCATGTTAGAACCCAAATAATAAAAATGTCTAATATAGAGTTTCCAAGATAAGCAAGTTTCGTAAGATGGTGAAATTTTCTAGATAAATGCAATGAAAGAATAAGGAGAACATTCCTATGGCTAATAAGAAGCATGCACTTCAAAAATTATAACCAAACATTAGGCAATAAACTAACTAATGAATATATAACAAGTTCATTGTAATAATCAAGAAGGGAAGGTAGGGTCCTGGTGGCCTTTAGCACAATGTTCCTTGTCCTTAACCCCAAAGTGGATAAACCTTCTTCTTTAGAGGACTTTTGTCATATTTCACTTTGTAATTGTATCTATAAGGTTATCTCCAAATTCATTGCTAGAAGATTAAATCCTATTATGTTGAACTCTATTTCAAATGAGAAATTTGGTTTCCTTGATGGGAGATAGATCCATGAAGCCATTTGGGTGGCACAAAAGGGGATCTGTAACATTAAAACTCCCATATTAAAGGAATTTGGCATCAAAATTGACCTCTCTAAGGCTTACAATTATGTAACTTGTATGTATATCAGACTTCTCTTTACTCACATAGGCTTTGAAATCAGTTTTTTAAATTAGATGATGGGTTGCATTCAATCGATATCTTTTTGTATTCTAATAAGCAAGTCTTCCTCTCTCTTTTTACATGCCTACAAAGAGCTGAGAAAAGGACGCCCCTAACTCGTAATAGCTGAGAGCTGAGACAAAGACGACCCTTTTTACATGCCTATAGAGAGAATAGGGTATTATTCATCTCGTAATAGATATTAAGCATAGGGGATAATTTCAGGGTATTGGTATTGCTCATTCTCTAGAAATTACTCATTTAATTTTTGCTGATAATATTCTAATTTTATATAATGGTTCTTGTAGTGATGTGGCTAATCAATCTGAAATCATTGATCTATCTGGAATAGCTATAGGCATGGTGGATAATGACAGAAAATCCTCTATTTCAACTTAAAACCTGGAATATTATGAAGTGATGAATCTTAATAATAATTTTCCATTTCCCTTTCTAGAAAGAATGAAAGACTAAAATATTTGGGTTTACACCTTAAATCGAATTGCTACAAGAAAGAATATTGGCCTTGATTAATCACAAAGATAGAGAAAATACTTAAAATTTGGATCCTAAGGTGGTTTTCAAGGGGAGGGAGACTTGTTCTAGTTAAATTGGTCTTGGAAACTATTATTGTATTTTGGATTGAGTGGCTTGGATCCTTAGTGGAGTTCCTAGGGTAGTTTTAAAAAATTCTAGAAGTATGTGTTTTAAATTTTTATGGGTTTTCTCTAAGGATCACTTTTTCCTTCCATGGGTTAAATGGAATCGTATTGTGGTTCCTAAATCACTTAGCAGTTATGGCCTAAAAATATTTTCTAGTTCTGAAAATCTCTAGCATATAAATGTGGTTAGAGAACCTTGTCTACTTACAACCTATGGACTTACGTAATTTATCAAAAATACACTCAACCTTACTCTCCTGAGGTCTGGGTAAGGTTGAGGGACAATGAAGGTGTTAATATGTCAGCTATTAGGTGTATTTTTATTAATCCACTAGACCTTATTGCTTTAGGGCTAGTCTGGAAGGTTAGAAATGGGTCTAAGGTTAGAATGGGCCAGGACCCCTAGCCCAGTAGCAGACATGCCCATCGCTTAACGCAGAAAATTATATATTTTCTCAAAGATAGAGGTGTCTCAAGACTTTCCCATATCAATAGCCATGATTGAAGCTATAAATGGTGCTAAGGCTTGCTAACAGCTGAATACTTGCAGATTGATTAGGCATGCAGTGAGAATTGGAGGGGTTATCTTAATGTTTTAGTTGTGTCTCATATCATACTTCTTGAGAATGAAAATGAGTTTGTTTGGGTTCACTCTCCAATTAGCATTTATACTCCAACGATGGGGTATTTCACCTAAATATGGCTAGAGTAGAAGAGGCTAGGGAGTGGTAGTGGAGAAATTATCCTATTCATGTGGTGTATTCTTACAAAAAAAAGTCCCTAATTGGGATATTCTATAAATATGTCATAAGATCGGCCCTGGTTGTGCTCCCTTTGTAAGTTGAATTTTGAATCCATAAGGCATATTTTTGTTGAGTTACCTTTCCCTTATCATATATGGAATTTTTATAATACTGTTTTTTGTCAAGTATATGTTTGTAAAGGTCCCTATTTTGTGAAGTGGAGGTCTTAGTTCCAAAAAAAGAATAATAAAACTTTGAAGGCTTTGCCTATGCATATCTGCTGGGGTGTCTAGCTAGAAATAAATAAATAAATTTGCATAGAAACCACTCCTCTCTAGATTGGGTGGCTTCTAAAGCTATGTCCATCCTTTCTCATTATCATCAGTCATCTACCTCTACCAAAAATAGACTTGTGATTCTATAGGAGCCTGACAAAGCTCACCCATGTTGATTTTTTGATATGGTTAAGCGAGGGGGAAATCTCACATGTGGTGTAGGTTTCATTCTTTACTTATCTAAATAGGATTATTTCAAAGTCAATCGAGGGCTTCAGAGTGGAAAAAACAATATAGAAGAGTTGTTATCTTGACACTCTTTAAGGTTTTTTGCTCATGAGAAGGGTTGTGATCATCTCCAAGTGTTTGGTGATTCCTTGTTACTCATAAATTGGGTCAATGAGATACAACAATGTCATTTTTTGCACCTTTCTTATATATTGCAGGATTTACATAGGATTAAACTGTCTTATGTATTTTTCTCTTGCACTCATATTTTCAGGTAATGCAATAGGGAAGCAGGAAAGATTTATAAGGAAAGCCTTCAGCTGGATTAGGGTATTTAGTCAATTGAGGAGGTTTTAAATGATGATCATTATAGGTATTTTCATCATTCATTGATGCATGAATTTTTATTATAGATTCAATAGTTAGATTTCCGCTATGTTTTTATCTTCATATTTTACATGTTGATGTCAATTTTTGATAATGATGTTGAAACCTATAAGGTTGAATACTATCTTATTTTGTTATATTGCATATGAGTTGTATTACTTTTCTCCCGTTTAGATTTTCTTGTGAGGACCCCTAGGTTCAAATGCTGTAAAGATGTATTGTTTTGTTAGGTGGACTATTTTTTTCTATTGGATACTACATGGATATGGGTAGCTCTTTCATGAATACACACTTTGGTTGTGTATATACAAAATGTAATTTTGTTTAATTCTATAAATTAAATTATTATTTTTCCTTGAAAATAAATAAATAAATAAAAGTACAGAGCTACAATTAAAGATTAGGAATAAAATAGAAATTCCTTTTATAAGAACATAAAACCTATATATTAATAAATTTCATATCATTTAGGTTCAAACACCATGTGATAGAACCCACAAACCACTAGAAATTTCATAATAAGATAAATAAAAACCATAAAAAACTTCTAACATCAATATCTGAAATGAGGGAATGAGGGGGAAGATGGAGAGGGAGATATGTGTTGCATTAATTTGGAACTAGAGTTAATCATCTTAAGCAAATAGAGAATTTTCACATAGGTAAAACAACTTAAGCATTTTATCACACAAACATGTCAGATATGATTACACTAGCAATTGTCCCTAATGGTGCAATGATATTGTTGAAAAGTGTAACTAGGATTGGTCTTCATATTGACTATGTAATTATCGTTTCATTTAAAGAATAAGATAAAGATAATAAAATGTATTTTGTTGTACTTGCTTCATGGGTTTCATGAGAAATATTTTGTTATAGGTTAATAGACTTCTTCTTGATGTCTATTAGGGTTTTTTTTTCTAGGTATAAATATAATTAAGTGTCATGTATATCAAGGATCTAGTCTAGAGAAAATGCTCCAAGACCTTGCCAAGGAAACCATGGAAGAATGGTTTAATTCAGCCCTCAAACCATGCTATAAGGTAAGATAAAATGTCGGGTTCAATTCTGCCTACAAATTGTGTTAAATTCGGCCTACATGGTAGCTCGATGGTCGGCCTACAAACAGAGAAGGAGTCTTTATATATACTTCGATCTGAGGCTCATTTGACACAATATTTTCCAATAGCTCCGAAGAACAGATTTTAGATAATATGAGGTTCACAGTGGGACGAGATTTGGAATAAATGCAAAGTTACAAGAGCAATGTTCAAGGGTTAAATGTGCGGATCAGTAAGAAGACACTTGGACAAGTCTGTGTGTAATTGCGGACTTCAGAATAAGGAATCTTCTGAGATCTTTGGACTGATATTACAGATAGAAAATATTATGGAATTAAGTCTGAGATAAAGGTATAAGATTGCGGATAGTGCTGAAGAAGAGGAGTGTGGATCCAGTGAAGAGATGTGTGGATCAGGTCTGAAAGACATATAACATATTGTGATATTAATTACTAAGCTAATCGACTGAAGTCTAAT
The DNA here is from genome assembly GCA_034641835.2 of Pinus albicaulis. Lineage (NCBI taxonomy): Eukaryota > Viridiplantae > Streptophyta > Pinopsida > Pinales > Pinaceae > Pinus > Pinus albicaulis. Next base: position 1,656,534,845 of record CM076578.1, on the reverse strand, counting down.
GTGATGCATATTTGAATAGAAGGTAATTAAATAGAAGGAAGGTAAATCTCCGATTTACCTTCCTATCTTCAGTACTCAAAAGACAGAAATATATATCTCAAGTGAATTTTAAGTAAGGAGTGTTTTGATAAGTGAAGACTAAATAAAGGAAAATAGAATTAGAGACCGAGTTCTCTAATGTTGGTGCAGATCAGTGTAAGTTAGTGCAAATATAAAGGATCATCATTTGAGGTAGACAAAGAAGTAGTGGTAAGGTCTTGGAGGCATTCATAGCTCAAGGGTCTAAGTCTTGGTCATGGTACTTGTCATTTGAAGATCTATAAGAAGAATTTCTTGTGGGGTTTCCTATCCAAGAGGGAGAGGTTTTACCCTAGCTCGAAGAATCTAACTTTGTGTCTTTTGTATTTTGGTAACTGACTTGATGAAATAATAAACAAGATAAGCAAGAGAAGACATAAGTAGCTCAAGTAAGCTCACAAGTAATTTTCTATAAGATAATTTGAATTAATCTCCAGACCTCCAAAATTCTCAACATAGTTTCAAAGCTAAGGTGTTGAACTCAACGACTACTTGACAAAGAGACACTCCAAGAAGAAAAAATCAAGGTTTGGGTGAAAATTTAGCTCATTTTGAAAGGAAGACTCTCAAGATATTTTCGAGAAATATCTTCATCTCATTCAAAGGATTAACTTTTCAGGAAAATAATATTTTCCATCAAAGATTTACATTCAAGACATTATTAGAAGAGGAAATCATCTTTTAATATTGAATATTTATATCTTAGAAGAAGCTCCTAACTCTTTCATCACCATCAAGGGAGCTGCAAGCCACTTTACTCAACTAAGTATCTATGACCTTACTTAAATCTTTCAAGTTGACTTACTATAAAGAGAGCAACAAGTTGGTTGGGTCATCAAACATTAGTGCATGGAAGAAGAGGATAGATTTTAATTTAATTGAAGACGAAGTTATGGACTACATCAAAGGATCGAAAATTCAACCACCAAAAGAAAATGCTACAGCTCATGCCAAGTACATGAAGGGAGAGATCAGAGCCCAGAGGATTCTCATAGAATCCATTAAGGACTCACTCATTCCCTATGTATCAAAACTGGAAGTTTGCTAAAGAAATATTTAAGAAACTAGTGGAGCTATTCTCTAAACTGGGAGAAGTAATGTCTAATGCTGAGATGACTGCAGTCGTGTTGAATGCTCTACTAGAAGAATGGGGAAACTTCACTTAAAGTTTATACGGGAAGAAAGAAACCACACCATTCCATGATTTATGGTCTCTATGTAAAATAGAGGAAACAAGACTAAAATCCAAAGCTGATACAGGGCTTAGTGAAGGGAATCAATCCTTTGTAGCCATATACAGGAAGAAAGGAAGATTCAGAAAATTTGGTCCTCTGAATAAAAGAATAAATATGGACAAATCATGATGCTTTGGATTTAATGAAATTGGGCATTATAAAAAAGATTTTCCTAAATCTGAAAAGGACAAGAGAAGAATCCCATGTCTCATAAATGAGGGAAGAACCTGATGCAAAGAAATATAAGAAAGAAGAAGTGAGGGATCTCCACTATGATTGAGATCATCTTCTCTTTTAAGTGATTTATGTTGGTTGTAAAATAGTATGATAGGAAGCAATATAGCATCATGATAGAATCATGGCAGGAGTTGTCGATGAAACAACTCATGCAAAACCTCATTTATAACAATATTGATGGAAGGTAGTCATCAAGATCAAGGGTCATCATGGATACGGGTGTTGACATTTTCTAATGAAGTTCTCTATTAATTCACTGATTAGAAAGAAAGCGGAATGGTTTCATCAAGAATTATATGCTAGAGAATTCTGGGATGTGATGACATATTGATGAAGTGGTTCAAGAGAATGAAGCTCTTCATTCTAGTGAAATTGTTACAAGATTACTCAAAGGGAAAAGGTATAAGGTATACATATACATACACATACATACATACATACATACATACATACATACATACATACATACATACATACATACATATATATATATATATATATATATATGATGACACTTGATGTTGTAAAGTCATGTCATATGGTTGCAGGTAATGGACTTCTATATTTAGAAGTATGATCTATGAAGGAGGATCTCTCTCGGTGCACTGATAGATGAAATCAACATAATGTATCCTCATGTGGAATATGAGGTGGTTTTATATGAACAAGAAATTGGAAACTGGAAGTTCCTAGGAATGAAGATGCACAGAAAAGAAAATATCATGAAGTGCAACCATGTCAAGAGGCAGTTCTCATCTGGAAGCCAAGAAGATGTGACTAGAATATATCTTGGGAGGATATGTAGACTCTAATAGAAGTCTGGTAAAGAAGAAGACCCTTGATAAAACATATCATTAGGATATGTGTCAATATGAATAAAGGATTCTGGTGCCCACAGGAAGATGTTATGGTGTAAGATCATCACTGTGGTAGCTTTTGTTTAAAATTTCATATGTATATGTTTATCTGGATGAATTTGTGCAGGGCTTCTAATCAAGGGAAAATATGTATGATCCTTGGAGATGATTCGAAAGAAAGAAACATGGAATTTAAGTTGGACCAGATAAGAAAGAGAGACGAATCACTTTCCGGTAGATGGCATGAATCATGAATGAAAGTGATGGATGATCTATGCCCGTAAAGATCTAAAGTTTGCTGGAAATATTGTCATTGATGGCAAAGGAGGCAGCGCTCAAGAAAAGGAGGTAGCGCTGAAGCAAAGAGGCAGCAAAGAAGCAAATGAAGGCAGAGGAAACAAATATAATAGAGGCAGAACTGTTATCTCAGCAATAGAGGCAGAGGCAGAGCGACAGGAGCAGCAGAGGCAGAGGCAGAAGCAGAGCCGTTATAAAATTCCAGGAATCGCACTCTCCAACCGGCGCAGCAAAGGCAGAGACAGAGTCAGAGACAGAGGCAGAGAGCTGTTATAAAATTCCGGGAATCGCAGTCTCCAACCGGCATTATACATATAACTTATACAAACATTATTCCGGGAATCGCTTCACTCCAGCGGAAAAATATATATATAAACATATATATCACTTTGTTGTACTATACACATTCCTTTTTCTAAATTTTAGAAATAAAATTTAGAAATAGGGTCCCTTTCTTTTTAGAAATAAAACACTTAGAAATAAAATTCATTGGTTCAAAAAACTTATAGTCCGATCTAATATAAAAGGCATTATCATAAAAAACAAATCAAAGTTAAAAGCTCAATCGGAATCGGAGAATCGGAGATAACACTCATTAGAAATATCATATGCCCATTTCAAATCGTCCGATGCGATTAGTCCAATCGGAAAATTCTAATCGCTGAGAGTTTAAAACAATTAAACAAAGTTTCCGATGCGATGCGGTCAATCGCAATCGATCAATCGGGACAATCTTTAAAAAACTCTTTACGCTTAGTTGAAATTCCCCGATCCGATGTGCATTTGATAATAAGCGCTTTTAAAAGAAAATCAAACATTTGTTTTAAAAATATGGTAGACCCCACCATCAGAGATCGGAAAGATCTGCAATCGCAATCGATCAATCGGGATAAACGTATTGTGATACTCATTTGCCATTCGAAAACTTCCGATGCGATTCATCTATTTTGCATACGAATATTTTTGTTGAATATATTAATATATCACAAGCGCCAAATCTTTATTGGTACGAAAGGCATTCAATAACGAATCAAATGAATATGGTTTGTGATTTGGTGTTAAATACTTAAGTGTGACCCAAAAGGAGCATTTACGCAATATACGAAACAAATGAATGAAAACCATAAATTCATAAATCATTCCGTTTGAATGACTTTTTGAGCACGACTGAGAGTTTATTGTCTTGCAGAGCCAAAGAACACCAAGTTCTTTCATTCACAGACAAAGAGAAGCGGTAGCAGACGTAGAAATGTCAAAAAGAGGAAGAAGAAATAAGACTGTTCTACCAGTGAAGTTTGCCGAGACTCCTACAGCCTCAAAAGAAAAGCCCGTAAAGCTAAGGCTAGTCACAGATACATCATGCCAAGGTCTTGGAAAAATGACATGGGACACAGTCTACAACCTGTTGGAAAAATTAGACCCCAAGGTCACAGTGGAGAAGGCATCAGTTCCAGACGAGGATAGCTCGGATTTCGATTCTGACATCAACGAAAGAACACTTGCAAATTCATTTCTGCATCGAATTGCAGCCAGAGCAAGCATCATGCCTTACTATGATGCAGTTCGATGGATTATTGACAGTGTAAAGATAAAAGATAGAATGTTTATTTCAGCATCCGGAGTGCCTTTCGGCTCGTTTAAAGCAGAAGACTTGAAAGCAATGTACCACCTTCCAGACCCACAGAAGGTGTATAACAAGGAATTTATCAAAGAATTTGCCGATGATAACAAAGTCCAATCCGACCCTATCAGAAATTGGAGGAAAAACCCAGAGAAGCACCGAAATGAAGCATCCGGTATGTATTCTGTAGATTCTCTTCTGCCTCCATATTCCTATGCAGCTGCCATGATGTGTAGGTTATTTGGAAATGATAATTCAGCTAGGTTTTCTATACAAATGGTCCCCTTAATCCTAGCAACTGTGAATTCCGACATTATGGATTGGGCTGTTATTCTTTCTGATAGAATGGCCAATAGGATCCTTGAGTACAGACAAGAAAAGGATGCTGGAAATTCTACCCCCTTTTTCCTTTGTGCCTATATTCTTGATGCTATTTGTTTCAATTCCGAATTTCCCTTATTTGGATGGAAATGGACTCCCAATAACCCCCTTCCAATCCATATTTATCATAAATTGCTTTGGAAGATTCATTTCCAAGATAATGTATATAGAATCTGTCATGGCTTCCTCATTCCCGTTTTCCAAACCATTTTTAATCGCTTTCCCCCTAGGATTTCTGATAAAGCTAAAGCCGACCTGTCTGCAATCGGAGATGGGTTTGGGGAGGAAAAATTTACTTACATCAGGGTTTTTGGTAGTATAGTGGAGCCGCATGTTCTTCCGCTTTTTGTCCCAGACAAACTTCTCGCTCAAGAAGTTTCTTATCAATTGACAATTGAAGGTATATCTAGGTCTTTGAACAACAGCAAGAAGAAAATGTGGCCTCAATTCCCACTCAATCGTGGTCATTTCACTCTAAATGATTTCAAGCATGCAGAAAAGGAAGTCTTCAAGATAAGAGGTTGTAAATTTGCAACCATTCCTGGAAGACAATATGATCCAAAAAAGATAGCATTTGATGTCACTGCTTCAGTTTCAATTGCTTGTTTTGAGCATGAACCAGATATGTTCGATGATTTGTTTATTTCATTAGATAATTTTCCTCAGATTTTTGACTTGATCAAGTCTACATTTCAACAGGAGGAAATAAATAAATTTCTCTTATTTAGAAGCCAGAGATTGTTGAGAGTAACTCTAGACCAGCTGAGAACTCAAATCCAAAAATCAGAGACAGAAGGTACATCCGGCCAAATGCTAGTAGAAACATCTACCAGCAAAATCATTACACAATCGGCTGTCAACCCGCCGATTGTACATTCTCAAAAAGTGGTCACTATTGACAAACCTGATGCCCCAAAAGGGAATACTGCTCAAATGATAGACAAATGCACAAATATCAATGATGAGGTGCATAATCAAAAGGATGGATCAGATGACAAAAGCACCAAGCAGAGCATAGATAAAGAGAAAGAAAAAGAAATAACTAAGGAGATTACGATTTCCACTAATCTTGATATTTCTTCTCAGCTATTAAATCAATATGATCAGTTTGCTCAACAGCTTGGATTGCAGGATAAAGGTTCAGAACAAATAGAGCAGGAGGTTGAAATCATTCCTGAACATCCTACAGGTCATATTGTATTAAAATGTGAGGAAATCCCTCCTTCGGATGTATTCTACAGCCCTAAACATAAGGCTGTTGTCAAGAGACGAAGAAAGAAAAGAAAAGCAGAACAGGGCATATTCTCTACTCCATCAGAGGAGTTTATGAATATTGTTTATAAGAACAGTGAAATGAATGCATTTGAAGACCTTACGAAATTGTCACAGTATACAGGAGCCTATAGTGCTGCAACAGTTGATAAAGTTGTAGAAGTTTCTCAACTAATAACTCAGAAAGATCTTCACATAACTTCACTGGAAGAAAAAGCTAATGAGAATCAGCAGCTGATCAGCCAATTACAGCAACAACTACAGGATCAGATATTCAGGTCTAAAGAATTGGAGAAACAGCTGGCTGAAGAAAAGAAGAAGGTTGATGAAAAGCTTTTAAGCAAACAAAAGCAGCTAAATGAAGAAATTTCGAAGTTGCAGAGTCTGTTACAAAATGAGGAAAAGGCAAAAATGACTCAAGAAAAAGAATTCCAAGCAACTTTGGATAAGTTTAAAGATTATCCAAAGTTAAATGAATTCAAATCGGAAGCCCTTGAGGCTAATAAATTATTGACTCAGCATTTAATCGAATTTTGCTCAAAACTGTCACAAGCAGAACCCTTTTGTGAGATTACTTCATCTTTGATCCAAACTATCATAACTCTTAGACAAGAAATAGATGATGCCGATGAAAAGATTTCTGAGTTTCTCAACTGGCAGGATACATAAAAGGGAAAAGAAGCAAATCTTCCTAGGATAGAGGAAAAACACAAAGAAATCTTGTTTACAGAATGGGAACATCAATTAATGAAATCTGATAGAGCAATATCAAGGGCCAGAAATATAATGAATAATCTCACGCAATTCATAAATGATAGCTTATATTCAATTAATCTCATTTCAGACTGTGTTCCTGGCAGTTTGCCAAAGATAAAAGAAACTGAAGACAGGTGGAGAAAAGAAATGGAAAGGAAAAGTCAACAAATCGGCAAACTTCAAACTATATCCGGGATAGTATGTGGACTCATGTGATCAAGCCAAACAATCAACAGACAGCTATCAAACTTCTATCAAACGCTGTCGATTGTCTAATTCCAGAATTTTCTGATGCCACCTATGCTGGATAGTTGCATACTGAGATGAGTCATCCACCAAGACTCCGAGATATGTTGAACATTTGCAACTTGGCTTCATCAAGCGAAGGAGAAAAACAATGAATCAGTTTTATTCAAAATAGCATTTCAGTTTTAAATTTGATAGATTGTAGCAGTAGTATTAGGATTTTTGTTATGTAATTTATTATTTAAATCCTTCTCATGCATTTAGAGAGGGATCGGAAGTTGTAATATTTTAAGGATTTGGAGCTAACATTTCTGTACTTCATTCCTTATTATATTTCTATGAAAGATCACATCTGGTGATTTTTGTGCTCAAATTATCTTTGAAGTGTTGCATTTTTGTGCCTTTGGAGTTAATTTTACATCGGAGTTACTAGATCAGAGTATCATACTTCGTTTGACAGTCTACAATATGAATGAGGTATTTTTATCTGTTCATTGTTAATTGTCTATGTTATATGGTATTCGTTTGAAGAATTTGCTATCATTTATATATTTGATTTTCATAATATTTCCTCTTTATATTATCATTTCTGAGTATAATTGGAATATTATCATTTAGATACATATATGAATGGTATATGATGATGAATGCAATATGCTAATATAATTCTGTTTAATTTATTAAACAGAGTTATCTTTATTCGTTTCTGCACATTTCAATTTAACTAATAATACATTTTCATGGTTATTATTAGATTGAAACAATCCTAAGTTGTATTCACATATTATTACCCGGGTTAAAATTAGAATTTCTTTATCAGCATTTAGTTTTAGATTAGATAGTTTTATTATTCTGTCAATTTAGTCCCATTTTCACCCATTCAATTCACTCCATTTAGTTATAAGGAAACTGGTCCTTTAAATCCAGTCGGAGCCACCATCCCAAACGGAAAAGGAGCTGTCTTAAGGTCCCGACCGGGTGGTTTTTCCCCAATGTTTGAAGCAGAGATTTTCTAGGCTTCAACATTTTTGGCGCTAGAAGGAGGGCCTCCTACTGTGAATGGCAAGCAAACCCAAATCTACAAACCATTCTAAGAGTAATTCTCCCTCCACATCACCTCGTACTTCCAAATTTCCCGCTGATTCCTCAGCATCCAAGCAAGAAGAAGAGGTATCCACTATCACTGCTCAAACCCACCATACTTCAGAACAATTAAGTCTTGAATCTCCTGAAGTTCAGTCTCTCATCCAGAAACTTCAGAGTTTCTCGATTTCACCACAGAAATCTGAGCTATCTCAAAGCAGTGAGACTTCGCAATTCAATCTACCCCACCCTCTTACTAGACTTCAGAGTGAGAAGCTCGGTATTGAACCTACTGAATTTCCTTTACCTAAAAGGAAAAGGGCAAAGAAAAATACTGAAGATTCTGACAGTGAAGCACTTTCATCCACATCTTCCATCTCATCTTCCCCAGTGCGAAGTCAACCATCCACTTCCTCATTACATATCATTTTTCACCAGGAATTGCGAACTTCAACATCTCAACCTGCTCACTCCTCAATATTAATTCCTTCCCAGACATCTGGAATCTCAACAGCAGTATCATCCACCACTGGTATTACAATGGCAGATCCATGGACCAGACCGGGTGCAGTCAATATGCCCGCACCATTACATGCATTACCCGATGCTCCTGAAAAATGGCTACCCAAGTTTAATCCAGAAAATGGAACCTAAGCCGAGGAACATATCAATAACTTCATGTTAGCAGTTAATTTGAAGGGAGTGACTGAGCAAGATGTCGTTGTTAGGCTTTTTCCTTATACATTGCAAGGATCAGCAGGATCCTGGTATTTTTCCCTGCCTTCTGATTCTATTACCAGTTGGGACATTTGCAAAGAACAGTTTCTCACTAAGTATGGAGACGATAGATCTTTAGCTACACTAATAAATGATCTCTCCAATCTTAGGATAGAGCATAGGGAACCCATTAAAGAATTTAATGCTCGTTTCAATAAACTTTTGAATAAAATCCCAACGACTTCCAAACCAAGTGAATAAATCAGAAGTGAGTGGTATATTACTGCCCTACCTGCCAATATAGCTATTTTTGTAGACAGGGCCGCAAAACCAACACTTGCTGAAAACATGAAAGAAGCACTTGCTGTGGAAAAACGTATTAATGCTCTAGAAAAGAAAGCAGCTCTTGAGGAAAGAAAAACCAAAAAAGTTTCATTCAAAAAAGACTCAAAGAAGAAAATCTCAAAAGATCCATATGATATGGAAGGCCTCCAAAAAGTTCTCAAGACTATGTCAAATGAAATGATTGAAATTAAGAAACAAGTAGCTGAAACTTCAACCAAGAGGCCCTTCAAGAATTATAAGAAAACCGAATCAAAACCGCCAAATATCGTATCTTATGCAGAATCAGATCAAGAAGAGGAAGAAGAGGAAACAATCTCATCAATTGATAATGAAGAAGAAATTGTTGAATGTCATGGTATGTGGGATTTCATACTGCCCAACTCCGATACAGATAATGATGAAGAAGCTTTACCTGTCTCTACTAGGAGTAAAGGTACTCCCGAACCTGTTCAGACAACTTCAAAGAAGCGGAGTGCAGGTACTGCTACAACAAAAGAAAAAGTACCTACAAAGAAATCACCCGCAGCAGTTCCCCAAAACCCACCTTCAACTTCAAATACTCTTCCAACATCCAAAACATTAGTAGTATCCGATTCAATGGATTACAATATTGTTGATGATATGAAGAAAACTAAGGCAAACATAACTATATTTGAACTTAGCAAATTAAAACATCAACAGAAATTGCTTCTCAAAGAATTGAATGCTGTTCCCTGTTCACCTCTTCCCAGTGCTAAAGCTGCAAATGATTCTGGTCAACCACCTTCTGGTATGATAGAAGCTACTGATTCAGTCCTGATTGGGGATAGATCAAATTCTCACACTCCACCCTTCCTTTTGACTTTTGAGATCTACAACAGAAACCTACACAATTGTTTGATTGACTCAGAGGCATCATCCAATATAATGCCAGCTTCAGTTTGTTCTAAACTGAACATAGAACCCCAAAAGTCTTCCATACACATTGTACAGTTAGACAGAAGCAAGGTCCAGGTTTTAGGAGAGATTAACTCTGTAACTATCAGGTTAGCAGCTGATCCACGGGTAGTTCAACCAATTGATATCTTAATAGCTGATATACCTGAATTTTATGGGTTGATTTTAAGTAGAGATTGGTCTGAAAAGCTCCACGGATATATTTCTACCGATTGGTCTCACATGTGGTTACCTTATGGAGGAAAGCCAAATCAAATAAAAATCAATCGAGAGAAACACATGACCCATACCGTAACAGATTTTGAACAGGAAAATCAACCAATTGCATTTAATAACAACATCTTGGGAAATTATTCATCAGATTCATTTTTTGGAAATCTCACTGCCCAACCATCCCCTTTCTCAGTAAACAGTTTAACATCACAGATTGAAAACTATTCACAAACTGATAGATCAAGATGTTTTAGTGATACTGGGAAAACTGTAAATAATCTTGTTAATACTTCTTTATTTTGGTCTTTATATTTTGACGGCTCTAAATCTAACGAAGGTTCAGGAGCAGGGTGTATCTTGGTTAGCCCGCAAGGTGAAAAGACAATGGTGTCCTGTAGGTTAGAATTTGAATGCACAAACAATACAGCTGAGTATGAAGCTTTAGTCCAAGGTTTGTATAAAGCAATTGGCCTTAAAGTGCAATATTTGAAAGTATTCGGCGATTCTGAAATTATTGTCAAACAGGTGAGAAATACAATTCACCGTCTTTCAAATCACCTCAAACATTATCAATCGCTGGTACAAGAACTCACCACACACTTTTCTGCATTCAATATTTCTTCCATCCCTAGGTCTCAAAATTCAACAGCAGACTTGCTAGCCAATGTTGCTTCCAGACTCATACCTTCTGAAGATTTTAGCCCAGATAGATTTTCAATAGAATTACTTTTTAGACCATCTGTCCCAGACAATGTTACAAATTGGAGAGTTTTTTACCATGATCAAGATATCTTGAACTTCATGACTTCTGAGAAATCATATGATGATCAAATTATTGATGAAGAAGAACATGATTTACAAATTTCTTCAAAAAGTAATGAAAATCCCATTCCGAAATCTGTTGTTAGATTGGAGGACTTGTATGATATTAAAGACAGATTCAAGAAAGTCACTAATACCAAGCTTCAAAGTTCTACTTTGAAATTTGAATTAGTGAATCTTGGTTCCGATTCAAAACCTCAAAATGTTAATTTAGGACTTAATTTAACATCAAAGGAAAGGGATGCCTTCATTAAACTATTGAGCAAGTACAAAAATGTCTTCGCTTGGAATTATGATGATTTAAAAACATATGATACTTCAATTATTCAGCACACAATTCCAATGCTTCCTGATATTAAACCTGTTCAAAAAAAGCTAAGGAAAGTTCATCCAAATCTTGAAGATCAAATCAAATCAGAACTTAATAAACTTTTGAAAGCCAAAATCATTTTTCCTGTCAGGCATTCCAATTGGGTTTCCAATCTGGTACCTGTAAGAAAGAAAAATGGTGATATAAGAATCTGTATTGATTTCAGAAATTTAAACAAGGCATCTTTGAAAGACAATTTCCCATTGCCAACCATGGAGCAGATACTCCAAAAAGTAGCTGGTTCTAAAATTATGTCCTTTCTTGATGGATTCTCAGGCTATAATCAAGTCTTAGTTCATCCAGATGACAGATTGAAAACAACTTTCAGAACGAAATGGGGAACTTATGCTTATCAAAAAATGCCTTTTGGATTAATAAATGCAGGAGAAACTTTCCAAAGAGCCATGGACATAGCATTTAAAGGTCTGATCAATAAATCAGTTGTTGTTTATCTCGATGATATAACAGTATTCTCTAAAAACAGAACCAATCATCTACATGATCTTAAACAAATATTCGAAAGATGTAGAAGGTTTGGTATTTCATTAAATCCGAAAAAATCTTTCTTTGCTTTAGGTGAAGGAAAACTTTTAGGATTTATTGTATCAAAAGATGGTATATACATTGATCCAGACAGAGTTAAAGAGATCTCTGATATTTCTTTACCTCATAACAAAAAATCCATGCAATCATTTCTTGGACAGATCAACTTTGTAAAAAGATTCATTCCTGATTTTTCTTTAATTGTTTTACCTATGCAAAATATGATCAAGAAGAATTCAGTATTTAAATGGGGGCATAAAGAGAAAGAAGCCCTTGAGTTAATCAAACAGGCAATCATTAATGCACCAGCATTAAGTACTCCGGATTTTTCTAAAGATTTTATTTTGTATACTTTAGCCACAGAGACATCTTATGCAGCTGTTTTAACACAAATTAATGATCAGAAAATTGAAGCACCAATTTCATTCTTCAGTTCAAATCTGCAAGGAGCTGAACTGAATTATTCCGATGTTGAAAAACAAGCCTTTGCTGTGTTCAAATCAATCAAGCATTTTAGACCTTTTCTCTTAAAAACTCATACAAAAATTATTGTCCCATTCTCTACAGTGAGGCAATTATTAATTCAGAGAGAAGTAGGAGAAAAACGAGCTAACTGGGTGACAGCCCTACAAGAATATGATGTTGATATTAAACCAGCTAAGATTGTTAGAGGACAAGGTTTTTGCAGATTATTAGCGGGAGCTCATAACATACCTGAGAATGATCATTCAAATCAAGATATTCAAGTAAATCAGATAAGTGTTACGGATTCTGAGTCTCAGTATTCTGATCTCATCTATTACTTAAAAAATGGGTATGCTCCTTCTAATCTCAGTTATAAGAAAAAACGTGCTTTAAGATTAAAAGTTGTTAAATATGAGATCATTGATAATGTGTTGTTTAGAAAAAATTATGATTCAATTTTGTTGAGATGTCTAGAAAAGACTGAGGCTGAAAAGGTTTTGCAGGAGTTGCATGATGGACCAGTAGGAGGTCATTTTGGAGGTGATACCACAGCTCACAAAATAATTCGTGCTGGCTATTATTGGCCTACCCTTTTTAAAGATACACATGAATATGTAAGAAAGTGCAGAATCTGCCAAACTGCAAGTGGAAGGCAAAGGAAACCAGCTTTTCCTTTGCAACTAGTAAATATTGAGCAACCATTTGAACAATGGGGACTTGACATTATTGGTGAGATAGTACCTCATTCTTCCAAGCAGCACAAGTACATTCTTACTGCAACCGATTATTTTACAAAGTGGGTAGAGGCAATCCCTTTGAAGGTAGCCAATTCTAATGCAATTATTGATTTCATAGATCAATTTATCATAACCAGGTTTGGTGTACCTCAAGCTCTTGTCTTTGATAATGCATCTTATTTCTCAGGAAACAGTTTAATTGAATTTGCAGTTAAAAGAGGTTTTAAACTCAAATATTCAGCAAATTATTACCTACAAGGTAATGGATTAGCTGAATCCACTAATAAAAATCTCATCAAGATTATTAAAAGGACTATCGATCAAAATCAAAAGAATTGGCATAAATCTTTAATCTTTGCACTATGGGCTGATCATATTACAGAGAAAGCTTCAATCGGAACTTCACCTTTTAATTTAGTTTATGGAAAAGAAGCTGTGATACCATCAAATTTAACTCTTCCATCATTAGCCCTAGTACAATTTATTGAAGAAAATCCTTCTTCATCCATTCAATTGAGGTATGATCAAATCCTTAAACTAGAAGAAGAGAGAGATAAAGCTAGAATTGTTCATGAAAAACATCAACAACTTGTGAAATCTTCTTTTGATGCAAGTTCTACCGGCCCAAAATTTTTGTCAATTGGTGATCTTGTTCTAAAATGGGATAAAGCACATGAAGAAAAAGGTAAACATACCAAATTTCAAAAGATGTGGCTTGGACCATTTCAGATCATTGAAAAGATAGGCTCAAATACATTCATGCTCCAAGATCTAACAGGTAAGAGAGAATCTCTTCCTGTAAATGGGCTTATATTGAAGAAATTCTTTTCATAAGGAGGTAACCCCTTCTTAAACTGTACATATTCCTTTTTGCAAAGTCTTTTATTTGTTTTTTATAAATAAAGGTTGTTAATAAGTCTCTAATTGACTGTTTACTTGATAGAAAATTCTTAAGGAAAATATTATAAATATTTATTTTAATGTAAATAAGAATTTTTAAAAGAAATGATTATATTCCCTTGATAGTTTTAAATAAGATGTTAAACTTTGAAAGATTATACCAATTATTTGCATAATCTTTTTGGAAAAACTTGAGGAAAATGTAAATCATTACAAGTTTATTAAGCAGAGAGAAGTTATCTATAAAAGTAAAGATTATTCAAGTCTGGGTACTCAAAAAACTCAGAAAATTGTCATCCATTGATTCTTAAGGATAAGACTAGTTCACCCCATTCATTTAGGTTGTGATTTTTTAGAATATAATTCTAAGAAATTATTGAAAAAATTCTTTAAGAGATAAGAGGTCTCATCATGAGCCGACTTACCATATTCATAAGAAATAATAAAACTGACATTACCAATACTGCATATCAAAACAGGGTAATGGCTTATTAATATAAGACAAGGGGTCTCATCACGAGCCAGCTTGTTCAGTTTAATTATAACTATTGAATGGCATTGTTAACAACTGGCTACCAAACCAGAACAATGGCTCTTAAAAAATAAATAAAAAATAAATAAAAGACAAAAACATGAGATAACATATCTTATGAATTTATCTTTTAAAAAGTCATAATCTTAGTTGAATGGGACAATGAACAGTTAATGGTTAAAAGGTAACCTTGTCGAGACTATGAACGTTTGCGGGCAGCAGAGGCAATGCCTATGACAATAGAGTATATTATCAAAACCAAGCTTGAAGAAATCCACTTACTTCATTATTAATACCAATCAAAGCTTAAGACAACTCAAAATGTTTTTATTCTCAAGAAACTAGAAAGAGATTGTTAATAATTTTTATTCTTTTTCATAAAGTTAGATTTTATTTTTGATTATCCTAGGATAATTTTTATTTACCTTTAAAAATCTTTACTTACTTAAAGATATAGTATTCATTCTATTTTTCAGAGATAACTCGTTCTTTCAAGTGAATCGCCAATTGTTGTACTATACAACAACCCTCCCTTTTTCTAAATTTTAGAAATAAAATTTAGAAATAGGGTCCCTTTCTTTTTAGAAATAAAACACTTAGAAATAAAATTCATTGTTTTGAAAAATTTCATATTATTACTAAACAGATTCAACATTCAAAAAAACTTATTGTCCGATCTAATATACAAGGCCTTATCATAAAAAAAAACAAATCAAAGTTAAAAGTTCAATCGCAATCGGAGAATCGGAGATAACCTTCAAAAGAAATTTCATATGCCCATTTCAAATCTTCCGATGCGATTAGTCCGATCGGAAAATTTTAATCGCTAAGAGTTTAAAATAGTTAATTATAACTCCCAATGCGATGCGGTCAATCGCAATCGATTAATCGGGACAGTCTTTAAGAAACTCTTTACGCTTAGTTGAAATTCCCCGATCCGATGTGCATTTGATAATAAACGCTTTTAAAAGAAAATCGAACATTTGTTTTAAAAATATGGTAGACCCCACCATTAGAGATCAGAAAGATCTGCAATCGCAATCGATCAATCGGGATAAACGTATTGTGATACTCATTTTCCATTCGAAAACTTCCGATGCGATTCATCTATTTTGCATACGAAGATTTTTGTTGAATATATTAATATATCACAAGCGCCAAATCTTTATTGGTATGAAAGGCATTCAATAACGAATCAAATGAATATGGTTTGTGATTTGGTTTTTAATACTTAAGTGTGACCCAAAAGGAGCATTTACGCAACAAATGAATGAAAACCATAAATTCATAAATCATTCCGTTTGAATGACTTGTTGAGCACGACTGAGAGTTTATTGTCTTGCAGAGCCAAAGAACACCAAGTTCTTTCATTCACAGACAAAGAGAAGTAGTAGCAGACGTAGAAATGTCAAAAAGAGGGAGAAGAAATAAGACTGTTCTACCAGTGAAGTTTGCTGAGACTCCTACAGTCTCAAAAGAAAAGCCCATAAAGCTAAGGCTAGTCACAGATACATCATGCCAAGGTCTTGGAAAAATAACATGGGACACAGTCTACAACCTGTTGGAAAAATTAGACCCCAAGGTTACAGTGGAGAAGGCATCAGTTCCAGACGAGGATAGCTCGGATTCCGACTCTGACATCAATGAAAGAACACTTGCAAATTCATTTCTGCATCGAATTGCAGCCAGAGCAAGCATCATGCCTTACTATGATGCAGTTCGATGGATTATTGACAGTGTAAAGATAAAAGATAGAATGTTTATTTCAACATACGGAGTGCCTTTCGGCTCGTTTAAAGCAGAAGACTTGAAAGCAATGTACCACCTTCCAGACCCACAGAAGGTGTATAACAAGGAATTTATCAAAGAATTTGCTGATGATAACAAAGTCCAATCCGACCCTATCAGAAATTGGAGGAAAAACCCAGAGAAGCACCAAAATGAAGCATCCGGTATGTATTCTGTAGATTCTCTTCTGCCTCCATATTCTTATGCAGCTGCCATGATGTGTAGGTTATTTGGAAATGATAATTCAGCTAGGTTTTCTATACAAATGGTCCCCTTAATCTTAGCAGCTGTGAATTCCGACATTATGGATTGGGCTGTTATTCTTTCTGATAGAATGGCCAATAGGATCCTTGAGTACAGACAAGAAAAGGATGCTGGAAATTCTACCCCCTTTTTCTTTTGTGCCTATATTCTTGATGCTATTTGTTTCAATTCTGAATTTCCCTTATTTGGATGGAAATGGACTCCCGATAACACCCTTCCAATCCATATTTATCATAAATTGCTTTGGAAGAGTCATTTCCAAGCTAATGTATATAGAATCTGTCATGGCTTCCTCATTCCCGTTTTCCAAACCATTTTTAATCGCTTCCCCCCTAGGATTTCTGATAAAGCTAAAGCCGACCTGTCTGCAATCGGAGATTGGTTTGGGGAGGAAAAATTTACTTACATCAGGGTTTTTGGTAGTATAGTGGAGCCGCATATTCTTCCGCTTTTTGTTCCAGACAAACTTCTCGCTCAAGAAGTTTCGTATCAATTGACAATTGAAGGTATATCCAGGTCTTTGAACAACAGTAAGAAGAAAATGTGGCCTCAATTCCCACTCAATTGTGGTCATTTCACTCTAAATGATTTCAAGCATGCAGAAAAGGAAGTCTTCAAGATAAGAGGTTGTAAATTTGCAACCATTCCTGGAAGACAGTATGATCCCAAAAAGATAGCATTTGATGTCACTGCTTCAGTTTCAATTGCTCGTTTTGAGCATGAACCAGATATGTTCGATGATTTGTTTATCTCATTAGATAATTTTCCTCAGATTTTTGACTTAATCAAGTCTACATTTCAGCAGGAGGAAATAAATAAATTTCTCTTATTTAGAAGCCAGAGATTGTTGAGAGTACCTCTAGACCAGCTGAGAACTCAAATCCAAAAATCAGAGACAGAAGGTACATCCGGCCAAATTCTAGTAGAAACATCTACCAGCAAAATCATTACACAATCGGCTGTCAACCAGCCGATTGTACATTCTCAAAAAGTGGTCACTATTGACAAACCTGATGCCCCAAAAGGGAATACTGCTCAAATGATAGACAAATGTACAAATATCAATGATGAGGTGCATAATCAAAAGGATGGATCAGATGACAAAAGCACCAAGCAGAGCATAGATAAAGAGAAAGAAAAAGAAATAACTAATGAGATTACGGTTTCCACTAATCTTGATATTTCTTCTCAGCTATTAAATCAATATGATCAGTTTGCTCAACAGCTTGGATTGCAGGATAAAGGTTCAGAACAAATAGAGCAGGAGGTTGAAATCAGTCCTGAACATCCTACAGGTCATATTGTATTAAAATGTGAGGAAATCCCTCCTTTGGATGTATTCTACAGCCCTAAACATAAGGCTGTTGTCAAGAGACAAAGAAAGAAAAGAAAAGCAGAACAGGGCATATTCTCTACTCCATCAGAGGAGTTTATGAATATTGTTTATAAGAACAGTGAAATGAATCCATTTGAAGATCTTACGAAATTGTCACAATATACAGGAGCCTATAGTGCTGCAACAGTTGATAAAGTTGTAGAAGTTTCTCAACTAATAACTCAGAAAGATCTTCACATAACTTCACTGGAAGAAAAAGCTAAGGAGAATCAAATATGGACTGTGCCACCAAGGAAGAATAACCACAGGATCTAGTGTTCGAAGCCCAGAATCGAGACAACAAATCGGGTCAAGAAAAGAAGAAGGTTGATGAAAGCTTTAAGCAAACAAAAGCAAATCTAAATGAAGAAATTTCGTTATATTCAAGCGTTACAAAATGAGGAAAAGGCAAAAATGACTCAAGAAAATAATTTCAAGCAACTTTGGATAAGTTTAAAGATTATCCAAAGCAAATGAATTCAACGAAGCCTTGAGCTGCTAATAAATTATTGACTCAAATAGTTAATCGGTTTTTCAAAACTCACAAGCGTAACCCTTTAGAGATTACTTCATCTTTGATCCAAACTATCATAACTCTTATAGAAAGATGATACATGAAAAGATTTCTGAGTTTCTCAACTGGCAGGATACAGAAAAGGGAAAAGAAGCAAATCTTCCTGGGATAGAGGAAAAACACAAAGAAATCCTGTTTACAGAATGGGAACATCAATTAATGAAATCTGATAGAGCAATATCAAGAGCCAGAAATATAATGAACAATCTCACGCAATTCATAAATGACAGCCTATTAAAAGGTGAGGAGATCCCTCCTTTGGATGTATTTTACAGCCCTAAACATAAGGCTGTTGTCAAAAGACAAAGAAAGAAAAGAAAAACAGAAAAGGGTATATTTTCTACTCCATCAGATGAGTTTATGAATATTGTTTATAAGAACAATGAAATGAATCCATTTGAAGACCTTACGAAATTGTCCCAGTATACAGGAGCTTATAGTGCTGCAACAGTGGATAAAGTTGTAGAAGTTTCTCAACTAATAACTCGGAAAGATCTTCACATAGCTTCACTGGAAGAAAAAGCTAAGGAGAATCAGCAACTGATCAGCCAATTGCAACAACAACTACAGGATCAGACATTCAGGTCTAAAGAATTGGAGAAACAGCTTGCTGAAGAAAAGAAGAAGGTTGATGAAAAGCTTTTAGGCAAACAAAAGCAGCTAAATGAAGAAATTTCTAAGTTACAGAGTTTGTTACAAAATGAGGAAAAGGCAAAAATGATTCAAGAAAAGGAATTTCAAGCAACTTTGGATAAGTTTAAAGATTATCCAAAGTTATATGAATTCAAATCGGAAGCCCTTGAGGCTAATAAATTATTGACTCAGCAGTTAATTGAATTTTGCTCAAAACTGTCACAAGCAGAACCTTTTTGTGAGATTACTTCATCTTTGATCCAAACTATCATAACTCTTAGACAAGAAATAGATGATGCCGATGAAAAGATTTATGAGTTTCTCAACTGGCAGGATACAGAAAAGGGAAAAGAAGCAAATCTTCCTAGGATAGAGGAAAAACACAAAGAAATCTTGTTTACAGAATGGGAACATCAATTAATGAAATCTGATAGAGCAATATCAAGGGCCGGAAATATAATGAATAATCTCACGCAATTCATAAATGACAGCTTATATTCAATTAATCTCATTTCAGACTGTGTTCCTGGCAGTTTGCCAAAGATAAAAGAGACTGAAGACAGGTGGAGAGAAGAAATGGAAAGGAAAAGTCAACAAATCGGCAAACTTCAAACTATATC